>APFE031624611.1:4197-32092 GCA_000404065.3 Pinus taeda | reverse complement strand
GGGAACCAACAGAATTCATGTTGTTGATATCATTTATCTAAATTGTTTTGCAATGTATTTTTTTTTATAATGATCGATTATATTTGTAAAGTTCATTATTAAAAAAAAAATGACAAATTTGACATAACCATATATATATAAATATTATATTAATTAAAAAAAATTAATAGCAATTGAATCTTTTTGTCATTTTTAATTCTAATAAATTTAATTTAAAATAACATATTTATTCTCCTTTAAATTTAAAAATAAAATTTAAACAACAAAACACAATGTAAAGAAACATCCATTCCCATATGAATCTCTATGATTGAATCTAAGGAGTTTAGAAAAAATGTGATTACATCAAGAGAGTTCAAAAACAACTGTATCTCCGAGTGAATTAATAAAATTCACATACATCTAATGACTAAGTGAATCAATATAATAGATTTTTTAATATAAATAAAAAGTGAATTCATGTTGTTGATATCATTTATCTAAATTGTTTTGTAATGTACTTTTTTTATAGTAGTCTATTATATTTGTAAAGTTCATAATTTTTTTTGGAGTTGTATTTAGTGCAAGTTAAGGTGAAGCAATAGCTTAGCTTGAGATGGGATCTCCTGTAACCGAAGTCAGAAGAGTTGCTTTAGGAAAGAAGGTAGGGAAATAGCGAATGCCGGAAGAGAGATTCATAGGATTTATTAAGGTAGTTAGTTAGGTAGTTAGTGAGCTAAATGAAAGAGGCACTGAATCAATGGCCTAAAACATTTCAATCGTCTAACATTTGATCTTATGGTGCAGAAAAGTACATAGTGGGGGGAAGTTGTTTTCAAATGGGAATGTCTTATAGCATAAATATCTAGAGTTTTACTAGTTCTTTTCTCAATTGCATTTTTTTTATTGGCAGAGACATAAATATTTAAAGCTTTTGTGATAACATTTGGAACACATTTCAGTAGAGATACAAATATCTAGAGCTTTATTAGTTCTTTTCTCAATTACATTTTTGGATTTTTTTGGTAGAGACATAACTAGCATTCGCAACAGATGTTGCAAAGGAAACGCCGTAAGGTATAAATATGGGTCTGAATGGGATATCTTTTTTATGAATCATTGATTGCCCATAGATTCTGGGGGTCATAGTATGCCGAGGGATGAGTTGCTTCTGAGTAAGAGGATTGAGAATGAGAAGAGAAATCACATTTTTTATATGACGTAGCATTTATTGCACCCAAATTTAGGAGTTAAAAAACTTCATATCCTTGAAAAAGTTCTACTTCAAAATAGGATGCATTGTTTGTGATTATGCCTATGGTGGTCATATATAAAAACAACAAAGAAAAGCCTCAAAGATTACATAATGGTTTTAGATCCCAAATGGACTTGACAATCTTCATATAATGGATTTGGTCTATAGAGGATCAATCTCAACAACGAAATCATATTCGAATGGACAAAAAAACATATTCAACGAATTTGGACCACTAAAAAAATCTGTGTCCCAATTTGTCGATAAAACCGGTTCAAAAATTCTTGATCTCAATTAACTAATTAATAAACGAGTCAATGAAAATTATCCACTTCAATAGCTAAATGAATGAAACTAACCATTAAAAAAAATCTCTATCTCAATGACGTAATCAAATCCGGCAAACCTGATTTTTTTTTATTATCCATCAACTCCGAAATGACATGTGCGTTAGCTAATATATTAAATCATGATCGAGATTTCCCTGTTAGATGTTTGCATTCATAGAATTGGCACAGTAAATGGCTACGGCAGAAGATCCCGAATCCAGTGATGGTACCGCGCCAATAGTACAATTGGAGGATAGCATTTACGCAAATGAGAGAAAATTCGATCAAATCTGTTTGTTTTGGCAATGCCTCCCTTTATTGTAAGCAAATTCGTTAAAATCTAATTATTTTGGCGAGGTCTTCCCCTTATTGCAAGCAATGTCAATCAATCCGATTAATTTGACAAGGGTTTTCCATTCAGAAAATATTTGAACAACGTTAACGCCCTGGATGGTTGAAATTCCTGAACTTCATAAACTGCTCCTCTTAACGGTGGCAAATGTCAAACCCTTGTAAATCACAGTGTATCCGCGGACCTGCACCATTAATGGGAATACAGATCAAATCAATAATATCATCAGGATTTTATCGGTAAGACTAATGTGGCTGATTTGATTCTTTTACCTCGTCGCCATTAACCCATGGGTACCATGGATACAATTATAAAATTATTATATAAATTAAAAAATAAAAATGAAAACTATATACATTAATTAAATAATAAAATATATAAATTAGATATATATATTAATTAAATAATAAAATATATAAATTAGATGCAAATTATCATTGTACACATTATTAACAAATAATAAATTATATAAATAGGATACAAATTATCATTCTACAAATTATTAACCAATAATGCATGTAGTTATGTAACTATGACATGAATAAATTAGCAATTGTAATTAAAATTATCTTATATCATAACTGAAAACAAAATTGTTTGGCAATTGTTTGGCAATTGTAATTAAAATTATCTTGTATCTATCAAGGATTTGATGCTCCATCCTTATTCCTGTCTTTTCTGCATCTTGCAATGACAGCAGACTTCCTTCCTCTTAGGTGTGTCTCTAATTGCCTCTGATGTGTCCTCCTGACTGCAGCCTCCTCATCTCCCACTATCCATCTGCCTTTTAACGTACTCAAGATTGTGGGAGAGCAACCAATTAGCTATCCAAAGCGAAAAGCACCGCAAATAAACACGTTTGAATCCCGAGGGAAAGTAGTTTGTATGCAATCGTCATGGCATTCAAATCAACTGATCATCTTAATTCAATCGTCTAACAAAATATCTAACAATACAAATTATGACACGGAAGCATCTAAGATAGTTGATTTCAGAGGGAACGCAATCAACTATATTATAGTAAAATAAAAATATATTTTAATATAATTATAAATATTAATTTTGATTTACATAAATCATAAACTTTAAATAATATGTCTGCTATTATTTTTGTAAATTGTCTTACTGCATGTTGTACGACATAAATATTAAATTCAAAGCTAATGGTTATATTTTAATTTTCAACTTCAGAATAATGTTATCATAAAATTAATTTTCAATTTAAGAATAAAAGTGTGGTCAAGGACCATTTACGCATTTTGTTTCTAGGGTTCTAGACACATATTGGTATTACATTCATTGCGCAATTGGTCACGGTCAATGTTGATTAGTCTAAGTATTAGGTATTGACTTTCTGTTGAACAAATAACATTCAAACTCTGGGCACCCCGAATAAACATGTTATAAAGAGATTCAGAGTGTGGTGTAGCAGTAGAGTGGCTCATGGATTTTAGAATGAGGTGCGGAAATTGGATGAGAGGGGAACTCTCCCAGATTCTCTCTTGTTTTTGTTTTTCCATACTGCTTCTGCTGTTGCTTTTGGTAAAACCGTGCGATGTAGCTGAGGTATCTTTTGAGAGTACAGGGTTACGCGCCTCTCTGACAGGTAACGAAACCAGGATTTATAAGAACGGTGTCTTCAAATTGGGATTCTTCAATCTCACCAACAACAATGTTAAGAAATGGTATGTGTGTATTTGGTATGCCACTGCCTCACAACAGATAATTACTTGGGTCGCCAACAGAGAACGCCCATTCTAGAACACGTCTGTCGTTTTCAATCTCACAGAAGACGAGACTTTCCAATCGTATGGCGGATCCATCGTCTGGTCCTCCGAGGAAACAGGAAGAAGCCCTCTTCGGGTGTGATTATGGATTCCGGTAACTTGGTCGTGGTGAGTGCCCATAATACCTCTTATTACATCTGGCAGAGCTTTGACCATCCAAGAAATACGTGGTTTCCTGGATGAAGATCAGTGTAAACCAGAGCGTGACTTCCTCGAAAAGCACTTGGGATCCAAGGCCAGGCCCCTACGATCTTTAGGTGGATGCAGACGGAATCGATCAATTCGTTTTGATGTGGAAATAACTTTCAATCAATTTCCAATATACAATGAACAAACAACTATATAAGCAACATTCCTATTATTTCACAAGTGCAAATTAATACGATAAAGATAATGCCACATATATATCTAGCAATACGAATTACATCACAAATCATTACAGCTAAGCTACTAACAGGTTTACAATGACGTTGACAGATGGAGCAGGACAATCTAACTATCTACATTATTATTCTACCATACTCTGCTACAACAATGAGGAATGGAAAAGCAAACATTAACCGCAACAGATCAATTACACAGCAGACACTCCATGATAAAAAAACTATAAATTTATTTATTAATGGGAGTTTACAGATATTACACTTCATCTTGTGCCCTGGCATGGGCATCAAGGATTTGATGCTTCATCCTTATTCCTGTTTTTTCTGCAACTTGCAATGACAGCAGACTTCCTTCCTCTTAGGTGTGTCTCTAATTGCCTGTGCTGTGTCCCCCTGACTGCAGCCTCCTCATCTCCCACTATCCGTTTGCCTTTTAACGTACTCAAGATTGTGGGTTGCGATTGTGGGAGAGCAACCGATTAGCTATCCAAAGCACGCACCGCAAATAAACACGTTTACCCAAAGCACGCACCGCAAATAAACACGTTTACCCAAAGCACGCACCGTTTGAATCCCCAGGGAAAGTAGTTTTTTGTATGCAATGTTATGGTATTCAAATCAACGGATCATCTTAATTTAATCGTCTAACAAAATATCTAACGGTGCAAATTATGACACCGAGGCATCTAGGATAGTTGATCTCAGAGGGAACGCCTTACGGCGTAAATATTTTAAGCTTTATTAAAATTATACTCGTTTTTTTCTTAATTGTAGTTTGAGATTTTTTTATTGTTTTTAATGTGTGCCATGAAATTAAATATATGTTTTTAGTTGAAATTTAAATTAGGATACAATGAAGCATGCACCAAGTGAGAAAAACAAGGTTAGGTGAAGCATATAGATAATGTTGTTTTCCTCACATAATGTACCTTGCAGTAAATTGGGTACAATAACGAGTATCTAGATTCACTTCACTTTTGAGTGAAAGTTGCTCGAGAGTTTTCACTAAAATCTAATAATGGAAAATATTAATGCAATGATAAACAATATCAAAGGAAGACCATTATGCTACAAACAACACTAGATCAATATATTCATCACTTACATTCTATTTGCTTGTGTTCTTATGATACCATTTGAGAAACAACATGGCATGAACATATATGGGATCTCCATTGTTGTATAAACACTAGCTTCTATTGACATTTGTGGAATATGTATCCCCTTCTAGTATAAGTGGGAAGTGAATTTTGATCTTCGGCATTATAAATTTCATTTTTTTATGTACACAGATATGTGCAATTTTGTTAGAGCGAAAAGTGTTTGAGGCCCATGCGTGTTTCCTGCATGGGTGGGATAAGCTTGTGACATGACCTTTTTCCTTTCATACAATAAGTCATTAAGGGGGTGGGTGCAAAGTTTTGTATTACAACTAGCTTCTATTGAATTTTGTGGAATATGTATCCCCTTCTGGTAGAAGTGGGAAGTGATTGTTGATCTTGGGCATTATAAATCCCAGTTCTTTTATGTACACATATATGTGCAATTTTGTTAAGTCGAAAAGTGTTTGAGGCCCATGCATGTTTCTTGCATGGGTGGGACAAGCTTGTGGCATGAATTTTTTCCTTTCATACAATAAACCATTAAGGGGGTGGGTGCAGAGTTTTGTATTACAATCAGGGAGCATCGCGAGAATGAAGTATATCAATTTCCAAATGCTCATTGAAAATGGCTTATTTGTGCCCATGTTTGAGAACAACATTTTCCTACATTCTCCCTCTACTTTCCTATTGCCAGCATATTTTTGGTTCATGTATTTGGTAAGATTCGTTTCCCAAGTGGAATCTTGCTGTCAAGACAACCAAAGGCATGCATCAACTCTTGAGGTACTCAAAATTGCGATTATATTTTCAATAGTTTTGATATTGTCTATGTTGAGAAGTCAAAGTATTTATTGTTTTTAACCATTTCACTTTTGAATTTAGAGGTCTTAAGAAATATTATGATAGAGAGTTCATATTATTATTAATATTATGATTGTTCATTGAATATTGTGTCATGTCATCCTTATTGGGGTTTTGAACTAACAATCGCCCCAAAGGTGCAAAGGTACATCATAGAAACAATGAAAAAAAATAAATTAAACTCAAAATGTGCATATACAAGGATAAGATGTTGAGTACATGGAAAAAGTTCGTTAAATTATTGGAGAAGCATGTGTAGACTCGGGCCAAAAAAATGTGAATATTTAGTAGCCAAATATATGAGTAGAATTTAGGGCAAAAAAAATATTTGGAAAACAACTTTAAATCAAGTAGGTATATCTATTTTACACAATTCTTTTTCCATCTAAACTAGAACTTGACCTGAATGAATGTGGAAAAGGATATCATTTGGAAGCTTTCATGATACATTTAAATTTGAAGCTGTTGACGTTTGAACACCATGAAATTATGTGCATTTATATTGATTATTTATCATTATCTTTACTATGTTGCACAATAAATTTGGATTGTTGCCAAGTATGTTCCCTAGGAAAAACATGTTTATAAAGGATATTGTATAAGTGGTTGTATTAGTGATTATTTTGATAGGTCCCTATACTACTAGTGTAACCCCTTATTGTTATTAGTGCAACCCCCTTATTATATTGTTGTGCCCATATCGTCCCCATATTGTTATTATTGTGCCACATAAATGCCCACTATTGTTATTGTTGTGCCCTTACATTATTATTGTTATGTCGGTTCTTATTACATTATGACCCCTTAGACTCCTATATATAGAAAGGAGGTCTTGTCATTTGTATCATCTAAGAATTGTTCATTTGTGTAATGTAAAGGAGGTTGCCCCTCGAAGAGGCTGATCTCTAAGGCATTGATCTATCTTTTCTATCTTTTTGTGAGCTGGTTTCATAACATTTGGTATCAGAGCTTGGGATTCTATGGTTTTGCTGCTTCAAACATGTCATCGTGTCATTTTCGATATAAAAAAAAAATAAATCTACGAAGTTTCAGAAGGTAAAAACAAAACCCATTGATCTGAAATCGTTATGAACCTCAGGTTCAAATTTAAGATCTTGTCTCGCTATATTTTTGGAGATATGATCTGAGGAAGTTAGGGTTTTTGCAAGCTCCAGGATTCCATCTCAAACAGGTCATCGTAGAATTTTCACTCTAATTTGTCTTCTATGAAGGTTCAAACTCTGAAATTAAAACCCATTTGAGCTAAAATCATGTTGAAGCTCAGGCACGAATTTGAGATCTTGCTTCACTATATTTTCATAGATACAGTCCAAGACATTTAGAGTTTCTGCAGGCTCCTAAATTACATCCCAAATAAGTGACCTGGGGAAAATCGTCATAACTTTCTCTTTGAGCAACATATTGAAATTTCGTAAGAAGCTACAGAAAGAGGATGAACTTTGCTTTTCTGTGTATTGTTTTCTGGTCCGAAGGTTGAAACAGTAACACGTGGCACTTCGTACAAATTCTCTCTACTGAAAATGTATATAAGCAGGTCATCTTGGGAGATTGGGCATAACTCTTTCTTGGAGAATCCAATTTCGATCAGACTGGTGGCATTGGAAACAGAACGCAGAGGGACACTACAGATCGTAATTTCAAACCTTGGAGATCTGAAATTATAGAGTTACAGTCGTTTCAATATTGAGCTCCTAAAATCAAGAAAAGGCGATATGAGGAAGTTTGATGGCAAGGATCTGGTAAATTGGATACTACATATGGAACAATATTTTGATCTACATGATGTGCAACCATTACAAAAGATAAGTATTGTATATTTATATTTAGAATCGAATCAATTTTTATGGTATAAAGGGCTTTTTTCTCGTAAACCGCTTGTCACTTGGTCAATTTTCATGGAGGAAATGATAGCACATTATGAGGATACAAAGAGCAACACCTTCTTTAGCCAATTGATAAATCTCAAACAAAAGGGTTCAATGGCAGAGCACATTGAGGACTTCCAAAACTTGAATATAACGGTAAATGATATTCCCTAGAAGCAAAGGATTGATGTCTTCATAGGGACTTTAAAGGATAACATTCAACATGAGGTTCGTCTTTGGGAACCTGATTCATTGGAGAAGGCATTCAGGTTGGCAAGAAAAATTGAAAGCGAAATTATGGAAACCATGAATCCTACCACTCACAACTAAAAATATGGAAGTGTTTTTGATCCTAGCCTTCCAAAACCTACAAGGTTTACACCCCAACAGTTGGGAGAAAAAAGAGAAAAAGGGCTTTGTTACATTTGTGATAGCAAATACACTAAAGGTCATAAGTGTGTTGAGAATAAATTATTTTACATAGATTGTGAAGAGAAAGAAGAAAATGATCAATAAACATCAAAAGAAGAGGATATACAATAGAAACCAACCCTAGAGAAAAAAGAAATGAATCTAATCATATCTTGTAAAGCATTGGCAAGAATTACCACTCCCCAAACTCTCAAGATAGAATGACATATCAAGAAGGAAAAGTTCACGAAGTGAAAGATCACATCGAGCATCAAGAAATGAATCTGAACATATATTGTAATGCATTGGCAGGAATTACCACTCCTCAAACTATCAAGATAGAAGGACATATCAAGAAGAAAAAGGTAATAGTGTTCATTGATTCAGACAGTACCCATAATTTTATTCATTGTAAGATAGCGAAGGAATTGAATTGCTTCCTATATCCAGCACAAGAGTGTCAAGTGATGGTTGCAAATGGAAGAACCATAAATTGCTCTGGAAAGTGCCATAATATCAATCTACCCATGGGAGAATATGTTTTGAATAGTCCAATGCTTTCCATTCCAATTGGTGGTGTTGATGTTATATTAGGAGTTCAATGGCTACAACCTTTGGGTACAATAACTTTTAATTTTCAAGAACTCTTCTTGATTTTTTATTTTATTTTTATTTTTCATTTTTATTATATATATATATTCCCAAAAGGAAAGGAAGTTGAATTAAGGGGTATCACAGGGAAACAGGGAAAGAAAATCAGCTCTAATGGCTGACAAAGCTTCTAAAGGAAGAACAACGTGGCGTAATTTCACAATTATGTTCGGTAGAGGTTCTCACATCGAAATCATCTATTTCTCCATATCTCCAAAAAGTCTTGGACAATCATTCCAAGGTATTTGAGACTCCCAAAGGCCTCCCACCTATTTGTGATGGTGATCATGCTATTCATTTTCCAGGAAGTGTTCCTCCAAACATCAGGCCTTACAGATATCCCTTTGCACAAAAGAGTGAAATGTATGGTTGCAGATATGCTAGAGGCTGGAATAATTCAACCTAGTCAAAGTTCTTTCTCTGCTCTAGTAGTATTGGTGCACAAGAAGGATGGATCATGGCGCATGTGTCTGGATTATAGAGAGCTCAACAAGCTCACTATTAAAGATAAATTTCTCATTCCTCTCATTGATGAATTATTTGATGAATTGCATGGAGAAATTTACTTCAGCAAGTTGGACCTTCATGCAGGATATCATCAAATCAAAATCAAGACTGAAGACATTCTTAAACAACATTTAGAACTCATGAGGGTCATTATGAATTTTTGGTCATGCCTTTTGTCCTTACTAATACACCTTTTACATTCCAACGTTTGATGAATTTCATTTTCAAACCCTTCCATAGAAAATTTGTGTTAGTATTTTTTGATGATATACTAATCTACAACAAGTCTTGGAAGGATCATGTTCAACATGTTGATAGAGTGCTTAGACTATTGGACGAGAAACAATTATATGAAAAAACCTCCAAATTTTTCTTTGGAGTACAAGAGGTGGAATACTTGGGTCATATTGTATCTCATAAAGGTGTTAAGTTAGACCCTCAACAACAACAATTTCTCAAACTCTTAAAGGATAACCTCACTTTGGCATAGAATCGAATGAAACAACACGCAGATCAACATCGCAGCGAAATAAGTTTTGGTATAGGTGACTGGGTATTTTTACGAATACAACAATACAAACAAATGTCCCTCAAGCAAGCTAAGAAGGATAATAAATTATCACCAAAGTACTATGGTCCTTACAAGGTGCTGCAAAAGATTGGTACTATGGTATACAAATTGGAGCTTCCTGCATTTTACCGAGTGCCCCTAGTTTTCCATGTTTCATGCTTAAAGAAGTTTATAAGTGACAAGCCCCCAGTTCAAACAATATTGTCGAAACTTGATGAGGAAGGAAAAATCATACTGGAACTTGAAGCAGTCACGGAAACAAGAACCCGACAACTACGAAATCGATCAATTTTAGAGTATCTCATCAAGTGGAAGAACTTACCCGCTAAATATTCCACATTGGAGGACGAGAATTTTATACAGAAGCATCCATAACTACTCAAGAGTTGAGGACAACACTTTTTGAAGGAGAGAGGCATGTTAGGTCCCTATACTACTAGTGTAACTGCTTACTATTATTAGTGCAACCCTCTTATTATATTGTTGTGTCCATGTAGTCCACATATTGTTATTATTGTGCCCCATAGAAGCCCACTATTGTTATTGTTGTGCCCTTACATTATTATTGTTATGCTGGCTCTGATTACATTATGACCCCTTAGACTCATATATATAGAAAGGAGGACTTGTCATTTGTATCATCCAAGAATTGGTCATTTTCATAATGTAAAGGAGGTTGCCCCCTTGAATGGGTTGATTTCTAAGGCGTTGATCTATCTTTTCTATCTTTTTGTGAGCTGGTTACATAACATATTATGAGTAACTCTTGTCATGTTTGTGTATAAACAACATCTTCAAATTTAAAGAAATTTCATAACAAAAAATTTGTAGCTATAAAGCAATCTCCTCCTATCATTTTTATAACTTTGAACATATTTGTTTTTTCAAGTGGGGAAATAAACAACTAGAACGTACAATCATTTGCATGACCAAGGATCACACCACATTGTTGCCTGTATAACCTATGGCTTGATATAGCCACCCACAAGCCATGTTGAACAGGTTAGCCATGATTGGAACCAAGGGGGGCAACATTAACACCGTAAGTCCCATCCACTTGGTTTTTCCTTAATTGGCTTTGAATTTTGCAAAGAAGAAGTCAAATCTCACCTTTATGCTATTGAGTTCTGACTTATTAACTCATGGATCTATCTTGATGATGAACCACAGAGGATGGTTCGAAACGTTGATTCGAAAAACATGAATGTGATGACTTTGGAAGATAACACCACACAAAATATAGATCACAGAAGCCTCAAATCAATAATTTTCAACCTATATGGGAGGAATAAAGTACAAGAAGTCCGTACATTAGAACGATTCAGATCATTGATTGTAAAGAAGTGACTCACCTTTACGCTATTGAGTTATGACTTATTCACTCATGGATCTATCCTGATGATGAACCACAAAGGATGGTTCGAAACATCAATTCCAAAAACATGAATGTGATGACTTCGAAATATAACACCACACAGAATATAGATCGCAAAAGCCTCAAATCAATCATTTTCAATCTATACGGGAGGGAGAAATTACAAGAAGTTCGTACATTAGAACGATTCAAATCATTGATTGCAAAGAAGAATTCAAATCTCACCTTTACGTAATTGAGTTCTGACTTATTCACTCATGGATCTATCCTGATGATGAACCACAGAGGATGGTTCGAAACGCCGATTCCAAAAACATGAATGCGATGACTCTAAAAGATAACACCACACAAAATATAGATTATAGAAGCCTCAAATCAATAATTTTCAACCTGTAGGAGAGGTAGAAATTACAAGAACTTTGTACATTAGAATGATTAAGATCAATGGTTGCAATGAAGAATTCAAATCTCACCTTTACGCTATTGAGTTCTGACTTATTCACTCATGGATTTATTATGATGATGAACCACAAAGGATGGTTTGAAATGTCGATTCCAAAAACATGAATGCGATGACTTTGGAAGATAACACCACACAAAATATAGATCACAGAAGCCTCAAATCAATACTTTTCAACCTGTACAGGAGGGAGAAATTACAAGAAATTTGTACATTAGAACGATTCAGATCACTAATTGTAAAGAAGAAGTAAGATCTCACTTGTACGTTATTGAGTTATGACTTATTCACTCATGGATCTATCCTAATGATAAACCACAGAGGATGGTTCGAAACAACAATTCCAAAAACATGAATGTGATGACTCCAGAAGATAACACCACACAAAATATAGATCACATAAGCCCCAAATCAATAACAATAAATGAAGTTATAATAAAATTTTAGAAATAATGTTTATTTAAATTCAATCAACTAGGTTTAGTTTAAAACCATCCTCCCACATCCACCCAAGTAACCATGCCAACCGGGTAAACATGAGACGAGAGGCTACTATGATCATATTCGACCTCCTATGTGACTTTAAAGGAGTGGAATCGACATAAGCATCACACACACTCATCCAACATCAACAGAATCCTTAGGAGGCAAGTCAGCCACTCAGACATCATGTCCCTGGGTCCCACTAATGTTTTGAATCTCTTAGGCCATAGTCGCTCTCATGCTATGGGCAAGGGAGTGACCAACAACCAAAAATTGCTCTCACATGCTTTCTTGCCAGTGACTAGGGACCAAAATTGCCAGTTTTGTGCCAGCGACCCCGGGATTTAAGCCATTTTTTAGGCCCAGAGCCCAAGCCACTGCCCAAAATGGAGTGATAGCTTGAAATCATTAAAAATGTACAGAAACAATGATGCAAAAGCAATAAGTTGAATAATACCATAACCAGACCCCTACTAGCCATGCGAGGCATTTCATCAAACATATCATCAACATGTAACCTACAAGCGTAAACAACATAATTAAGTGTAGGAATCTCATACTTATCTAGGAATCATTATGAACCATTGTTCCCTCATGCCATTTGTTGCATTGTCATCTATTAGACCATAGATACATTATCCATTCATTTATAAGTAAAACACACTGACATCCATACATAGTTGTTGTCATAAATTGTGCATATAACCAGCATAATAGGAACAAAAATACCATAAACATGTCAGCCATCAAAATCCACATGTACATCAAAACATTTGCAAATGAAAATCAACGGAATGAATTTCTCATTAATGAATGCAATGAACCAACCAGAGATGGAACTACCACATTCCACCCAACCATAGAATGGCTAAGCCAAATCTCTCTTCAACCATCCACCCCCGTGTCATATTCCAAGCATGAATGTGGGACTCAACCAAAAGAACCAACCAGGGCATATCGAGGCTAAACCACCTCACCCTCATCAACATAAACCAGGCTTTACCGTAATTCACACTGGATCACTAGGCCAACACAATGAACACATCATAACAGGCTTTACTGTGATCTCCACCCGATTACTAGGCCAAACAAGCATGGATGCCACTGGATTTCTCCACCTACAACGTGAAGAATTTTCTTGTCTCCTATTCTCTCAGGTTTTACCGCAATCCTAACCTGGATCACTAGGCCCTAAACTGAGATCCACTCTCCAAGGTTTATTGCATATCCCAACCCAAGATTACTAGGCCCAACGGAGAGAAAACCACCTCTAGGCTTTACCGTATATCCCGTCATTCACCAACAAGGATTCCTAGGCCATCTGAGGCAACACAAAATATGGCTTTATCGCAATCCACAATCTAGTTCAGGGGTTACTAGGCCATGTGTTATATCATTTTAGAGATCCACCTCACTCGGCTTCGAATCCATCCGACAATCTAGCTCAACCAAAACATGAACCCCATCACACCATGGCTATCCAGAAATGGCAAGGCTAGGCTGAAAACATTGTTACACCTGGCAAAACCCATGCCATGATAGAAAAGAACCACATGCAATGCCATGCATGCCAAATCTAGCAAGGAAAATACACATGCAAGTTGATACCTGCAGTGAATCCTGTTGTAGTTGCTTGATCCTACCTTTCCCTACTTGATCTTTGCTTCCTCTTGCCTTCTTTGCCTTTCTTCCTCCAATGCCAAAATGCTCCAAGAAAACTCTAAGTGTCCAACAATATGAGAGACAAAGAGAGTATAATGAGAGAGCTCCAAAGCTAAACTAACAAAAGGTTACCAACTGATCCTCATAAACCTTTTTATGAATAAGGCCTCTATTTTCTTCATTTTCCTCCTCACATGCAACTTGCGACCTTTCACCTCCCTTTTCTCCTAATTTCCATTATTTTCATAAGTAATTGTGCCAAAAATGCCATTTTGCCTTTCCGAAGCTTAGTCATTACCCTTGCCAATTTTCTTAGCCATAAACAATCAAATGAACACCCCCCCTAGGATTGCTTGCCCAACATTAAGCTTAGAATAAGTGTCCCATCAACTGCAGTTATTGTTTTTAACTTTTTTTACATGGAATTTTCACCAGGGCTGTTACAGAACCCTCCCCTTGGGCAACACTGTCCTCGGTGTTCAATCACACATGTACCTCAAGAACCTACTAAAATAATACATACTGCTCATGGAGCTTTATAACACAGCTCGTTGCAGTATTTACAATGAAAGACCTACTCAAAAGCAAAACCTCATGAGACCATGATAACATACCACATAGTGGAGCTTTATAACACAACTCATTACAATATTTATAATGATCATCCTACTAAGTGTCAACCCACATGACATCAAAACATCAAGATAACGTAATCACATGATAACATAATAACATGACAACATAATTTTAATGACACAACACCCATACCGCATAGTGGAGTTTTATAACATAGCTCATGGTGGTATTTATATCCATACACATATGTACATATAGCAACATCATCATGAATATATACCAAAACATATATCAAGTCATATACCAAAACATATACTAAACACCATATCTAAGCATATATCAAAACATCATAAAGCATATATCAAACCACCATAAAGCATATACCAAACCACCACATCGAAGTTGCTTCGCCTAAACTGACAAACAAGGAAGGATACATAGCCCACATCTGATCCGTCATCTCCCATGTAGCTTCATCTTGCCCAAAGTGCTTCCATTGCACTTTAACTTACTCGATTGCTCTATTCTAGAGCATGAGCACCTTTTTTTGCAATATATATTGAGGCTCCGGTTGGAATTATGATCCGAACTTAAACAGGAACACAACAACTTACATATATAATCATAAACATAGAGATGCATCAGAAAAACATTTCATCTCATTAATAGAAAATATTGAACAATGCTTACAAACATAATGGAAATAAGATAGCTCGGGCGATGGTAGCTTATCCCTGAGAAGAGATGTGGCGGATACATGCCTCTGAATTATGTTACAATGAGTCTTAAGGGCCTATTTATTATTGGAAAACATGGGAAACCCTTAAACAACCAAAACCCTAACCCGAGGAGATGTAACACCAAGAGTTTGTGGGCCCCGTTGCGGTTAGTTGGGCAACCAACTTCCCGGGGTCGTAACTTGGTCATATTATCTCAGTTTGGTGTGTACGATACCTTGTTGGAAAGGTCCCGATGACTATTACAGGTTTCGTCACAAACCCATACCTACAATTTTGGGCCTGTCGCAAACCACAAAAAAACATCGTTTAGGGGGTCAAAACTGCTCTGGAAGTTTAGGACCCGAAAAACTACTAAAAATAGTAAATGCTGAAACGAACAAGGAAACATATGAAACTAACTGGGGGGTCTAGGAGGAATAGGCGGGTGGCCACCAATATCCACCTGGATCATTCCTCCCCCCTTAGGAAGCAATGGTCCCCATTACGTGTAGAGCCTCCATGAGGTCAGGAAATTTATGTTGAACTTGGTCCCTGGTGAACCACTTGCCCTGGTGCAGCAGTTGGCCTGCTTTGACAACTCGATATAACTGTATCCTCTGTTGCGGAGTGTTCTTGATCTTTGTGTCCATAATCTGATCAGTTGTGGCCTGTTCCATGTAGTCTGGGTTGAGCTTTGTTGGTGTGAGCTATTTTGCAATGCCATATGTGTCCAAAAATGGTGGAAAGTATGGTCGAAGGTGATCTACATTAAACACTAGGTGCAGACCAAGGAATGTTGGGATGTTGAGCTCGAAGGAATTGTCACTGACGAACTTGTTGATGGTGTATGGCCAATATTGGAGTGGGCAAAACTCGCGGTGGGGTCCAGCAAGGCGCTCCTTCCACAAATGTAGCCAAACTTTATCACTTGCCTGGAACTTGTGCAACACTCGATGCTGATAATGGCGCTGCTTGTACTTAGCATTGGCTATGTCTAATATATCATGGACCTATTGGCAGATGTGTTGAATGTGCTCAATGAAGCTGTTAGCCCTTTCAGCTTTGGATTGAACATGAGCTGAATCTACCTGAGTGGCTGCAAATCATATGGCCACATCAATGCGGCATAATGGCTGAAATCCTAGCCCTACCTGAAAGGGGTTGTAGCTTGTTGAGCTATGGAGAGCTCTGTTGTAGATGTGTTGGACACAGGGGATACTTTCATCCCACGTGTGTGGATTCTTCGAGTTGTATATTTGCAGAATGTGTACGATCATCATGTTAACGACCTGTGTTTGGCCATCAATTTGGGGATGGAAAGTCGTGGACTTAGTAAGTTTTGTATCTAGCATCGAGTAGAGACTTGACCAAAATGCACTCAATAATATGCTTTCCTAATCTGAGACAATGGACTATGGGATCCCAAAGTGTACCCACACTCGCTCAAAGAAAAGCTTAGCAGTGGCCTCTGTTGTGATACTCTTCTTGTAGGCCGCCATGATGGCCATCTTAGAGAATCTGCGACGACCATGAAAACACAATTGCTGCCGTGCTTAGTAGATGGAAGGCCCGACATGTCATGGAGACAAATTCCCAAGGCTGTATAGGAGTAGGTAGAGGAGTATACAGGCCTTGCTTCTTGTTAGTTGGTTTGGAAATAGCGCAGGTGGTGCAGGATCTAATGTACTTCCCAACATCCTGACGAAGTTTCAGCCAATAAAAATACTTCTGCAATATCGCCACTATTTTCTCTACTCCAAAATGTCCAGTGACCCGACTATAGTGCACCTCCCAAATAATCTTGGCACCCTCACTTGAAGGAACACAAATGTGTCCTAGGTGGCATAACAGTGCATCCTAAAGGTGAAAATTTGGAACTTGCTTCCCTTTCAAGAGTGTGTGGTACATGCTACCAAATTCTAGATCGCTCTTGTAAATATGCGGCCACCTCGATGTCTCATGCCCATAAGAGTCGAGCATAGTGATCAAAGCCATGAATGGTGGTCAACTCAGGCAATCAACGCTTTTATTGGTGCTTCCCTTCTTATACTTAATGTTCAAATGGAAATGTTGCAGATAGGTGGAGTCTTTCTGATGGAGATCATTCTGCAACTTCCCTTGTGTATGTATGAACTGTAGAGGTCGGTGGTCTATGTGGATGATTGTTTCCTTCCCCAGAATGTAATGCTTCCATTGACGGTAGGCCTTCACAATGAAATTCATTTCTTTGTCGTAAGTGGGGTACTTTCAGACTTTTTCTAAAAGTGTCTTATTGTGGTAAGCCATTGGATCCCCATGCTGAGTAAGAACTACACCAATAGCATAGTCGGAGGCATCTGTCTCAATCTCAAATGGTTGTTGCAGGTCTGGTAATGTGATTATTGATTCAGAACAAAGACGATTCTTCAACTCGGAGAATGTTTTTTGCTGGGTTTCCAACCAAAAAAATTTGTTTTCGCTCCGCCCTTGGTGACTTGACTTAAAGGCAAACTGATATGAGAGAACCCCAACACGAACCTATGGTAGAAATTGGCAAGACCCAAAAAGGTGTGGGGCTCTGTTAGAGTAGTTGGCACTGGGCAATCCCGAATGACTTGTATCTTGGATGGGTCCACATGTACACCCTGCTCATCAATGATGTATCCGATATATTGAACCTGGGTGAGGCCAAATGTGCATTTCTCTGAGTTAGCACATAGCTTGTGTTGTCGCAGGGTTTGAAGGACCTGTCGAATATGGTGGAGGTGCTCTTTCCAACTCTGGCTAAAGATCAAGATTTCATCTAAATACACCATGACAAATGCATTGGTGAAGGGTCACAAGATGTTGTCCATCAGTCTCATGTAGGTTGCAGGGGCATTCGTCAATCCAAACGCCATGACCAGTCATTCAAAAAGGCCCTCCTTGGATTTGAAGGCAGTCTTCCACACATCGGAGGGTTCGATAGGCGCCTAGTGATAACTTGACTTCAAGTCAATATTGCTAAAATATTTGGCCCCTTTGAACTAGTCCAGAAGGTCATCAATCTGTGGGATTGGGTACCTTTTCTAAATAGTGATCTTGTTCAGCACCCCATAGTCAATACAAAGCCTCCAGGTCCCATCCTTCTTCTGTACCAATACAATCAGTCTCCCACAAGGTGATGAGATTGGCCTGATGTGCCCTTTCTACAATAGTTCATGAATCTACCTCTTGATCTCATTGTTCTCCATAACAGAGCATCGATAGATCAGTTTATTGGGAAACGGTGTGCCCGAGGTCAGATCGATGGAGTGCTTGACCTGACAATACAGAGGTACCCCTGTGGATAATTTTATATGCATGAATATCATGGATAATTGTTATGTATAAATTGGTGGAATTTTGTGATTGATGTGTATGTGGAACGCTATATTAGTGAATCTAATATTGCCTGTTGTTGTGCATGTCAATATTTTTATTCCCTTTCTATGGTTATGTCCAATACCTGGAATATTGGGATGGGAATGAGGGATTCATCCTTGTCAAAATAATGGTGTTGAGCATTACTCATCATCGAGAGTGGCTTCTCAAACCATCTAAATCCTTAAGACTCTAACCATTTTTGTCGTTGAATGATGGGATTGTGCTCCAACTGAATGAACCTTGTTAGATATATAATTGAGTCGGCTATATGGAGATGGGGAAATGTACATTTGAATACAAATACATTTACGTCTTGGAGAATGGAGATGTTCCCTCACGGGATGGGAAAGTTGGTGTCATTGGAAAAAGTCGTGAAGTGACAGGAGGCACAGATTTAATTGAAGCGCGGAATAGGAAATTTCTCATCACTTGTTGTGGATATTCACGTCATACCACGCCATGGTTGTTAAGATACTTCAAGGAGAAGTGGGCATGGTCAACATAGGGCACGAGATGATAAAAATCCTGTCACCTACCGTCATAAATTTTCATCGCGTCATGGAGAGATGATGTTTTCATCCTGAGTGGGCATGTTAGCACTATTGACAGACAACGAAACATAATTTCCTTCTTGTTATTAAACTGGAAAACATTGATTTCCACGAAGGTTAGGAACCTAGTGGGGACCATGACTTAAGTTGAGGTGGTGGATGCCATGAGTGACACGGATGACATGTACTTGTGACGTGGTTATATTACTGATGTGACACA
Organism: Pinus taeda; assembly: GCA_000404065.3. Taxonomy (NCBI): domain Eukaryota; kingdom Viridiplantae; phylum Streptophyta; class Pinopsida; order Pinales; family Pinaceae; genus Pinus; species Pinus taeda. The sequence goes on along the minus strand of APFE031624611.1, from coordinate 12,587 downwards.
TTGTTAGTGTGATACATTGTAGGTAGATATGGCCCTTTTGGATGTCCAAGTGGCCAATTTTTGGATGACACGTGGCACCACTAAAGATTCCATGTTGTTGGATGACATCATCCTGACATCAGCAAGATGCTATAGAAGTGGGTGGTGTGGAGGTCGATCTTACATGGTATAAATGATATATTGTGGTGGTTTTTGGTGCCACCTAGCATGGAGGTGCTACGTGTTTCTGATAAGGCAGCACACGTGGCTAGAATCCATGTCACCATAGAGGTTGGGACCATGGATATGTTTGTAGTGAATTTCCACCGTGAGGTGCATAGTAGATAGAAGTTGCAGGGTGGTTATCATTCCTGTCTATTCAAGTTAAAATATGTGTTGTACTATAGGTTTGAATGGGGTGCCATTATGAATAAATAGCATGGGGCGCAATTGTCCTAAGGTGTTATAATGTGGCGGCTGCCACAGACTTCATATGAGGAAGCAGTGTCACTTGGGTGCCACATGGTGAATCCTTGCTAATGTGGCAAGGATTATGGGGCTCAAACTCAAAATGGGCATAAATCTCAATCTAGAGGTCGGATTTAGGAAAAAATTATATCATCAAAAATATTTTAATAAGTTGAACTCGATGGTGTTATCTAAAGTGAGTTTCACACACTTTGGGTGAGAAGGGATTTTGTAACCCCATCTTCATAATGAAACCATGTAGGTTGGGATAATTAAAAATAACACCTCCCACTAGTCTTGGGAAGTCAAAGGGGGTGAGAGGGAGTGTTGTAAAATGGTATCAGAGCACTTGAGTTTAGTACTTGGACAAAATGGGCCTAGAAGGATAATATTTAAACTCTTCTACAGAGTGTAGTGTTTTCTAGTGAATTATTGTTGTGTGTAAATGTGTGTTGTTTGTAGTATTTGATTATGAATTTCATCCTAACCTAAAATATAGAGTCTCAAATAGCCTCATTGATCCAGATGGATCTTGATTGAGTCTATTCATATTTCTATGTAATGTTTTGAGACTAGAATGGTCGTGGACAACAATATATCCGTAAAATGCTCAAAATTTAGTAGTCTCAGATGCTCATGAAACCAACACCAAGTCAAAGAGCTTGCCGCAATGATTTCGGTGGTATGTTTAGTTTTCAAAATGGCCTTTGTATGAGGGAGAAAACACATTCTAAAGTTTTTCCTAAACAAGCAAAAAAGGGGCTAGACTAGGCCAAGTGGTAGTCTCATAACATGGAACGTGGAAGTCTCTCAGCAAGACATGTGGCATTCAAAGTCAAAGCATCACATTTCAAACCTCCAAGGTGTGGGTCGAACCCATGACTTATAATAAATCATTACAAAATCTTACCATTGCATAACGTCTTTGTTTTATTAACATTGGCGCGAACGTTATGTTTAAATTTTGTTGTTTGGTTATATGGGGGTAGGGTTGTGTTGTGCTGTACAACAACCCCCCATTTCATAAAATTTTACTTTCAACCTATAATGTGAAATGGGTCCCTTTTAGATTTATGAACAAAATTGGTATCAACTTATCATTCCTCAAAAGGTTCGAAAAGAAATAGTATATTATAAACCTTTTGAGTGAACATAAATCGTTCTTATAAAAATAAATGAATAATTCTTTATTATTGTGATAAAGCGATCGCAAGATCGCATATCGCAATAACAAAGGATGCATAACAAAAGGACCCATTGGTTTGCCCCAATGTGACAAGTGCGAATAAATATCGGATATCGGGAAAGGTAAGCGATTGTAACAAAAGGCCCTCTCTCTATGCTCCGATGCGATATCGCTATCGGCGATCGGGGATTTCGCAATGACACAAATGTAAATACTTGAGCATTCCTCCGATCTCCGATTGCGATAAAGCTAAGCATGAATTTCAAAAAGGATTGTAAAGGCTTGGGTATATTATGTTAAATTATTATTAAAAGCCTTTATATTCCCGATAGTGATTCACTTGTGATCAACCGCCAAAAAATCAAAGCCACGCTTAAATGAATTATTCGGCGAATAAACGATATGATGAGAATTTAAATGATTGACAGGTTTAAACGGCCAATTAATGGAGCAGTTATGCCAAAATCTCTTCAGAGATTGTATCCGCGGCAATATTATTTTAATCCTTCAATATTCATTGATTGATATAACTCTTTCATACTTGGTTTGCACCACCTGTTCTCTGCATTACGTTCATTTTATCTCTTGCGCAGAGCTCCTCCGAAGCAGCAAATTTAAGCCAAATGGGGAAGAAATTTAAAAAATTTGGAACAGCTTCAGCTTCCGCAGTAACAGGACAATCTACTGCCGATTCAGGACCAAGTAAAAAAGGATTGATCTCAGACACTACATATCTTGGTCTCGGCAATACTAGTTGACAGAGCATCTATAATCTAGTTGAAGCCGAAGAGCCTGAAGCAGTATCAGTACAAGCTACAGCAGGTTCGAACCGAAAGTCTGAGGCTACCCTAAAGGATTTAGTCGATTCTTACTTACACCGGATAACGGCTCAAGAGAAAATTTTTCCATACATAGATGTAGTAAGGTGGGCAGTTGAGGAAATCCCGATTACAAATAGAACATTTTGCACAGTCGACGGTAGAGTCTTCAGTTCATTTCAACCCAATGATTTGAGACAAATGTACCATTTGCCTGAACCAGAGAAGAAGTATAACAAAGCATTTATGGAGAAGTTCAGAGATGAAAATGAAATTGAATCAGCGCCTATACAGGAATGGAGACAGAACCCCGCAAAACACAAGCATGAGTCCTCGGGTAAGTACTCTGTCAATTCCTTGTGTTCTCCTTATTGTTACGTTGGGGCGATGATGTGTAGAATTTGGGGGTTGCATGATTCCTAAAAATTCTCAATAGAGATGGTTCCTTTAATGGAAGTAGCAGTCAATAGCGAAATAATGGATTGGGGGAATATATTATCTGATAAGTTAGCAACTGCTATTCTTGAGTTTAGAAATAAAACTCGCATTACCGATAGGTCTATTCCTCCATTTTATTATAGTGCCTACATCTTAGATACTCTTTGTTTTAACTCCGAATTTCCTATGTTGGGGTGGAGATGGACTCCATAGGACCCCATGCTGATTCATATCTATCACTAGAAGTTGTGGAAAGCCCATTATAAAGACCACCTATATCAAGTTTGCAATGGATTTATGTTGCCCATTTACTATGCAATTTTTGACAAGCCTGCTCCTAAGATTTCCTCACAAGCAGAGATTGACTTAACCGCCCTAGGAAACTGGTTTGGAGAGGATAAATTTACATATGTAAGATTTTTCGGTAGCCTTTCCAGGCCTCATGTTCTCCCCTTGTACATACCCGACAAACTGTTGGCTAGAGAGATAGCATATCAGCTTACGTCCGCAGGAGCGACCAAGACTCTGAGGAATTCAAAGAAGCAAGTTTGGCCTCCTTTTCCTCTAAGTTGTGGTGTTTACACTCTGCATGACTATAAGCATGTAGAGAAAGAAGCAGAAAAGATAAATATATTGAATCTCGCCACTCTTCCTAATAGACGATTTGATCCAAGGAAAATCGTTTATAATGTACTGGAACAGGCAAAACTCACTAAGTTTGAACATAAAGAAGATGAGTTTGATGACCTATTTTCTTCGACGGAGTCATTATTTCAGGTTCAAACACTAGCTAAAATGAGATATCACGACGACGAGTTAGTGGAATTTAACAAACTCAGAGAGCAGAGGTTGCAAACTCTACCTCTAGATTTACTAGCTACTACCCGATGACATAATCAAGCGAGCCTGAACAACGACTTACTGACGAACCTCCTGCTACATCATAAATTTTTGAAGAAGTCCAGAGGAAAGAGCAGGAGGAAGTATAGAGGGAAGAATAGGAGGAAGCATGAAGGAAAGAGCAAGAGAAAATACATGAGGAGGAACAAAGAAAGGAGCAAGATCGGAGCAGCAAGGATGTGAATGTCGATACCCAGATTGCTCCAAGAATGGCAGTAATTCGACTCAATCATAAGCAATCTGGAAAGCTCAAAAGATGCTGATACATCCAAAGTGAAAGATACATAGGATACAACGTCAAAAAAGGTTCCAAGTGAAGGAATCAACGACCTACCCCCTAGTACAGACTTAGAAATAATTCCGAAAGATCCTTTGGATCAAATCATTTTGCAAGTGGAGGATATACCTCCATTGGATGTCTTTTACAACCCAAAACACAGGGTTGTAGTAAAGCGACAACGGAAAAGGAGAAGGATTGATCAACCTTCCCTGTTCCCCGAACAAACAGAGACAACCAACGTAGTTTGGAAGGAGAAGTTCGATCCTTCCGATGACCTAACAAAGTTGTCCCAGTATGCCAGAGCCTATTCGGCGGCCACCATGGACGAGGCATCAAAAGTGAGTAATTTGCTAAAAGAAAAATACCAGGCAATCATTTTGTTACAAACACAACTATTGGAGGCACAACAAAGAGCAGAACAATTAGAACAACAATTGTCAACTCAACAGCAGTTAAATAATCAACTGAACAAGCAGCTACTTGAAGAGAAACAGAGGGTAGATTCGAGCGCAATTCAAAGGCAGAAATAATTATGAGAAGCATTAGCAAAATTGAAGACGATGAATGAACTAATGGTGAAGACAAAAGATGAGCAAATTGCTCAATTATCACTTCAAATAGAGAAGTTCAAGAGTCTTCCGAGCCTGCCGATTTCAGGACAGAAGCACTACAGATTAATAAGGCACTGGTAACACAAATAAGACTATTGTGTCATAAAATTGCTCAAGTTGAACCCTTGTGTGACATAACAACATCAATAATCGATAAATCAGTCGATGCTAGACAGGACTTAGAGCAGGCCAATGAGACCTTAATATATTTTCTTACTTGGCAGGACACTAGTGAGGGACAGGTAGCAAATTTGCATAAAATCCTAGAATCACATAAAGAAATCCTATTCTTGGAATGGCAGTCCCAATTGATGAAGGCAGAGAGAGCAGTTTCTAGATGCAAATTATCCACAAGTAATTTGAATGAATTAATTAACAATACTCTCTATTTATCTAATATGATCTCTCAATGTACACCAAGTAAATTGCTGTCGGCTAAAACATTGGAGCAATCATGTTATCAAGAGCTGGAAAAGAATGGGAGGTTGATTACAGGTATTCAAAGTTTAACCTGGGACACCTATTGGTTGTTCCTAGTAAAACCATACAGCCAGAGAGCCGCCCTCAAGTGTCTAACAGATGAAATCGGGTGTATCATCCCCGATATACACGATACCACATACTCGGCTTAGCTCAATTCTCATCTCAATCGCCCTCAAGAAGTGGAACCGATGCTAGCGATGTGCCAACTCAGATCAAAGGGAAAACAGCCAGAGTGATGAATCATGTTGCCAACTACCAGATTGCTGTGAAGGAGATATTCAAGATCAAGTTCAATAGCATTTTAATTTTGTAGTTAGTTAGTTTAATTAAGTATTTATAGACCCTTTCATGCATTTAGAAAGGGTCCTTAGTTTTTGTATAAGACTCAAACCTGAAGTTGCACTACTGTACTTCAGGTATATTTTTATAAAGACTGGGCCAGATTATTCCAATTTTTGACAACGAAACTTTTATGTGGATGTGCACTACTGCCTTTATTTAAAATTATCTCTGAGTTGAAAGAAGGAATTCGAATTGCGATTGATGTTGGGAATGATTTGCAGCTCATATGGTACTACTATCTATGTCTGAATTCATTCTTTTTATGTGAATTGTTATTTGATTACTCTTGCTATTATTGAATATATGCATGTGTTTCAACAACATTCTTTATACTTTCCACTATTGGATGTTTACAGGATGCTTTTCTTTTAGTCATACATATATCAGTAATATATAAAAGACAAGTGTAACAATGTTTTATTAATTACTTTGTTCATCTATTTGAACAAAGCAATTATTATTTGAATAAATGTTTATGTTTATTAAATAGAGTCATCTATATGCTTATTTATGAACGAAGATCATCAAACGTTGCACTTAAGAATATAAATTTCCCGGGATAGAATAGTTATTTGTATTTTCGCTCTTTAGATTAAGTCATCCATCCATTATCACTTATTAGAAAACGAAGTCACTCATCCATCCCTTTTTTATTCATCATTGGGAAACTGGTCCCTTTATATCCAGTCGGAGCCACCATCCCAAACGGAAAAGGAGCTGCAGTAAGGTCCGGACCGGGTGGTTTTCCCCGATGTTGATGCAACGATTTTCGAGGCATCAACATTTTTGGCGCTAGAAGAAGGGCATGAACTATGAATGGCGAGTAAATCAAAATCTATAGACCATTCTCAGAGTAAATCTCCCTCCACCTCACCTCGGACCTCCCGTTTGCATTCTGAAATACCAGTACCAGTATCCAAACGAGAAGAAGAGGAATCAACTACCACTGCTCAACCCCATCATACTTCAGAATGATTAAGTCCTGAGTCCCCTGAAGTTCAGTCTCTCATCCAGAAACTTCAAGGCTTTTCCATATCACCTCAGAAATCTGAAGTATCTCAAGGCAGTGAGACTTCGCAATTCAATCTACCTCACCCTCTCACCAGACTTCAAAGCGGAAAACTCAGCATTGAACCTGCTGAGTTGCCTTTACCAAAAAGGAAAAAGTCTAAAAAGAACACTGAAGGATTTGGTAGTGAGACCTTTTCTTCATAATCCTCCATCTCATCCTCTCCAATGCGAAGTCAAACATCCACTCCCCCATTACATATTATTGTTCAGCAGGGATACCAACTTCAACATTACAATCTATTCAATCTTCAATACCAACTCCTCCCAAACACCAGGAACTCCATCCGCAATTGTTGTTACTTCTAAGATGGCCCAGAATCCATGGAACAGTCCTGGTGCAGTCACTATGCCTGCACCATTACATCCATTACTTTATTATCCCGAGAAATGGTTACCAAAATTTAATCCAGATGCTGGAACATTGGCCGAGGAACATATTAACAATTTCATGTTATCAATTAATCTAAAAGGAGTGACAGAAGAAGATGTTGTCGTTAGGCTTTTCCCCTACACTTTACAAGGATCAGCTGGGTCTTGGTATTTTTCCTTACCCTCTAGATCCATTACCAGCTGGAATATCTTTCAGGATCAGTTTCTTACTAAGTATGGCGATGATAGATCTTTAGCGACGCTAATTAATGATCTTTCAAATCTAAGGATTGAATCTAGAGAACCTATCAAGGAGTTTAACTCCCGATTCAATAAACTCTTGAATAAAATCCCTACTGATTCCAAGCCAAGTGAGCAAATCAGAAGCGAGTGGTATATAACAACCCTACCTTCAAATATAGCCATTTTTGTAGATAGGGCTGGAAAACCAACTTTATCCGAAAACATGAAAGAAGTGCTTGCTGTGGAGAAATGCATTATTGCTTTAGAAAAGAAATATGCTCTCAAAGATAGGAAATCCAAAAAAGTTTCTTTTAAAGATGATTCAAAGAAGAAAACCCCTAAAGATCCATACGATATGGAGGGTCTACAAAAGGTCCTCAAAACATTGTCAAATGAAATGGTTGAAATCAAAAAACAAGTAGCAGAAACTTCAACAAAGAAACCATTTAGGAATTTTAAGAAACCTGATTCAAAACCACCAAATGTTATATCTAATGCAGATTCAGATCTTGAATAGGAAGAAGAAGATGAAACAATTTCACCATCCGATGAATTCGAGGAAGAGGAAGTTATTGAATGCCATGGAATGTGGGACTTCATATTACCTAACTCCGATACAAAAAATGAACAAGAAGCTTTTCCTGTGACTACCAGGAGTAAAGGTGCCCCTAAACCTGTCCAGGCAAGTTCAAAGAAAAGGAGTGCAGGTACTACTACTACAAAGGAAAAGGTACCCACAAAGAAGCCGACCGCAACATTACCTCAAAACCAACCATCATCCTCAAATATACCTTCAACATCTAAAACGTTGGTAGTATTGGGTTCAATGGATTACAATATTGTTGATGATATGAAGAAGACAAAGGCAAACATCACCATGTTTGAACTTAGCAAACTAAAACATCAGCAGAAATTGCTTCTTAAGGAAATAAATGCAGTTCCTTCTTCGCCTCTTCCTAGAGATAAAGCTGCAAATGATTTAGGTCAACCACCTTATGGTAGGATTGAAGCTACTGATACGATTTTAATTGGAGATAGATCAAATTCCCATACCCCCCCCTTCCTCTTAACCTATGAGATCTATAATCGAAATCTACACAATTGTTTGATTGACTCAGGGGCATCCTCTAATATAATGCCAGCTTCAGTTTGTTCCAAACTGAACATTGAACCCCAAAAGTCTGCAATTCACATTGTGCAGT
>APFE031624607.1:258257-287249 GCA_000404065.3 Pinus taeda | reverse complement strand
AGAGAAAAATTACCAGTACTTGGGAGAAGTTTAATTTTGAGATTTGAGCCTCCAAAAGCTCAAAATACATCAAAAAATGACTTTCTGCCCACTTTTTGAGTTGCAGAAAGTGACCTTGGGAGAAATGGTTTTTTAGGGGGCAAAACAACTCCAAATTCAGAAATTCCACTTGGAATGGAAAGTAGACAGGCCAAGCTTTCCAATGAGCTACCTTGCACTTGATTTGGACCAGTGGAACCCACTCAAAAGTTGCTGCAAAGGTGCGCGGACACGAGAGACAGGGGGCGCGGACATGAGAGCAAACTTTGCCAGAATTGACTTTTTTGGTCAAAAAACACTTTTTTGACTATGGTTGATTATTTTTACTTGTAGATGATGGATAAATGTAATATTTTCATGGCACTTTGATAGATTTTACCTCTCTTTACTCTTCTAGAAGCTTCCTTGATGTAAAAAGTGAAAAATTAATGCATGAATTAGTTAGCTAAGTAATAGAGGCAAGTTGTTGAGATGCCTATTATCTAGTGCTTAGTTTGGAATTAGTTCAAACTGCTCCTAGAAGGATGAGCTCGACCCCTAGAGGTGGGGAAAGAGGTTTGAATTTCTATATTATGCCCTCTCCTTCTCATTTTGTTGGTTGGACTCTAGAGGGAGAAGTGCTATTGTATTATTGACTTGAATTTTCTGCAATTTGAGGAAAAGGAAGGCCAGGGTTTTGCAGACTTCATTGTGGATTCTTGTGGATTATTATGTTGATGGTGTGCTTCCTACTGTTATTGTAAGTGTGTTTATGTGTTTCATTCCTTAATCTCTTGCTGTTGTTTAAACAAAAGAAGTGATAAAGTTTGAATTCATGCATGCCATGCTCAGCTTTCAATTTTGTTTAAATTTTATGTTTTCCACCGTCTAGAGAGGATTCAAATCCATTTTTGCCCTCTTTAGCTTTCCTCCTTTCTTCTTTGATCATCTATTTCAGAATAAAGGCATCAGCATAGATTCCTACCTTGCCCCAAAGAATCACCTGCAAAAACTGAGCTCAATCCCCGCACCCTGAATTGCACTCCCTCCAACTGCCACCGAAAAACCCAAAAACTCTAAACCAATTCCCCATATCAGTTTACTAGCCTAAAATCCTTGTTCCTAATTGGTCAATTCATCCTATTGACAAAATCCATCGAGTTTTGACCCGAGAGAGCCTTCTCATACCTCGTAGGGCTAGCTACGAGGTGAAATGGTTTGATGTAGCCTTGAGAGTTTGTCTATCTCAGCCTAGGTGAATTCCAAGCGCTAACACCACCTACCTGTGTTCATGCCTATGAGAATGTTTCCTCTAGAAGTCATTAGGGAGAGCCTAAATGCATACCAAATCCACTTTGTCCCTACAAAGAAAGGACATATGTTTAAATTGGGTAAGCATGTAGGGCATTTTGTTGTAAATTCAAGGCAAACCTTCAAGAAAGTTGAGGCCTTACTCCAAAATATGGATTTTGACTAGGAAAATATCTGGCATTATGGTCCTAAGGGTTTGATTTCCCAAATGAGAGAGAAGATAAAAGCTTCAACTTATGAACACAAGACAAAGACCAAACAAATAGATATGGTTTGTTAGGATTGAACACGTCGTGATGTAGGGATGGATGGATGTGCATGTCAAAGGAATTTGAGAAATGCAGGGATGGATGGATGGATGTGTATGTCAAAGGAATTCTGTTGTACACGCTAGTGGTTTTCCGATCTGAATTTGATAACGATTTCTTAGTTGTGAGGTTCTTATTTCAATGGTGGCTTCAGGCTCAAATATGATTTTTCCTTCTTCATCAAGTTCTTGCAACATTGTTTAAACTGGGAGCTTGTCATCAATAACATTCTTTAAGCATGAAACATGAAAATTGGGTGTACTCGGGAAGATCCAGGAAACTTGAATTTGTATTCCATAGTACCAATATTTTGCAACACCTTGTAAGGATCATAATACTTGGGCGATAATTTATTATCCTTCTTAGCTTTCTTGAGGGACATTTGTTTGTATGGTTATAGTCATAAAAATACCCAGTCACCTACACCAATTGTTTTTCACTGTGATGTTGATCTACCTATTGCTTCATTTGATTTTGCACCAGAGTGATTTTATCCTTTAAGAGCTTGAGAACTTTATGTTGATGCTCGATGTCATATTCCACTGCTTGAACCTTAGAATTTTCTCTTAAATATGATGTGATGTGTTGTAACTCCTAGAGACCGCCCATGGGTTGATGAGGGACTAGTGCCTAGGACATTTTGATGACTGCTTTTATGGTTGACTAAAAATTCATAATACACTTAATTTTCAATATAGTTTAAACTATATTTTATTCAAAACCTTCCATAAGAGATGAAATGGAAAAATATGATGTAACTTATTACTCACAACAGTGTCAATATTAGATTCATGGTGGCCAATGTTATCTAAATCTGTAGCTTATCAGTCATTTTAGTATATATGATAGGAGAGCTAAGTAGAAGAGAATTTCAATACACTGGGCTTATATTCTAAGAATCTGATGCATCAAAATTAAGAACAAAATGGAATAGGTGGAGATGTTGATGGGATGCAAAGATACATGGAGTGTGTTTAGCTTTCATATCAATACAGGTGCCATTAATTAGCACTTGATTTAAACGAATCAATAAATTCATGAAAACACTTCCAATAGCTACTATTACATGCAGTCTGAGAAGAATATTGAACACATATGGAAATACATAGAAATTAATACATACTACAAACTCAAATGAGTTGGAATAGCAAAAAAAATTATATTAATATTCCATGAAGGATACATTTATCAAAAGTCCATAACACTTCTCTTTTTGGAAAAAAAAGACTTCAAAATTCTAAACCCTTGTTTAGTTTCATAAAATTGTTGTTATAGGCCCTTAGATGGAGAACTCGTTACAAAAATATTTCTAATTGATTTTATTATAGTGAATAATCATGTTAAAAACTCATAGGATAATATATCTTCATGGGGTGCGCTAGGATAATAAACTCTTGGTCGTTGTCGAGGATTAATATCTTCATTATCATAAAAACCAACCTATATCCATCTTAACTCCACATCTACCACTCTTAGGGGGATGAAATCTATTTATCCCTCTGAGCACTTGGTAGACCCAGAATTAAGATGGATCTAAGATAGAATTTCCCCTTTAAATAGTCTATGCTCACATGAATACCATGGTATTACCATGGGTCAATACCATGGGTTATCATAAACCTGGAGCTTAAAAATTACTATTAGTAATTTATAAAAATTAATAAAATTATAGTTGATTTTTATTTTATTTTTATTTTAACCAAGCTAAGATGTTTAACATACATTAAATTACAACATCCATTTTTACTCTTCATCAGATCAAATATTTTTCCACTCTATGCTAGTTTGCATATCACGATATTTGATAGCTCTCGGGGGTTAGTAGATCCAGAGTAAAGATGGATCTATTCTGGTTTAATTCCCTCATTTAAATAGGCTACATTCCAAGTGAATACCATGTGCCATTTTGGTGAATACCATGGGTCAATACCATGTGCCATTTTTATTTTTATTAATACTAATATTAGGGTTAATAATGTTTATTTCATGGTATTAATATAAAAAAATAAAAAAAAATGTTTTATTTGTTTACCATACCTCTCTTTTATTTATATTTTTATTAATTTACCATACCATTCATAAATACAAGGTGACTTATGTTGTAAATATAAAAAAATGTTTTATTTGTTTACCATACCTCTGGCTTATTTATATTTTTATTAATTTACCATACCTCTTTTACAAATATGGTATTTGGCCCATAGGATTCACTTAAATAAAACCTCTTTCTTGAGCCTTCATAAATAGAACGAGGGTTATGGACTAAATATAAGAAGAGATTTTATTTATTTACAATGCGTCTAGTTTATTTACATTTTTATTTATTTACCATACCTTTTGAGTAAGTATAAAAAGACGTTTTATTTATTTACCATACCTCGACTTTACTTATATTTTTATTTGTTTACACTCTTGCATGTATATAAGGTGACTTATGGAGTAAATATAAAAAATGCTTTATTTCATACCTCTCATTTATTTATATTTTTATTAATTTACCATACCTCTTTTATAAAGATGGTATCTGGGCCTTTGGCCCATAGGATTCACTTAAATAAAACCTATTCTTGAAAATGGCGAATGGAAGGTTGTAACTCCTAATTTCAAGGGCTAAATTTACCTTTTTTACCCTCTCCCTTAAAATAAGGTGGGCTATTTGAGGTGATTTGTAAAAATGTACTATGATACAAAATATTCGCCCACTAAAAATTTAAAACCGCTTGATTTCGCCAAAGGGCGAACATTCGCCCCTAAAATAACCCTTACTTGGACACTCAAAGTCTTCTTGGATCACTATAGCATTGAATAAAGGAAAGAAAAGAAAGTACCAAGAAGGAAAAAGGAAAGCAAGGATCAAGTAAGGAAGAGAAACATCAAGCAACTACAATGATATTATTTGGAGGTATCAATTTTCATGTGTGATTTCCTTGCTAGATTTGGCATCCACGGTACATGCATGTGTGTATTTGGTTCTCTTACTGTCATTGGCATGGTTTTTTCCAAGTGTGATAGTGTTCTTCAACATTTCCTTGCAATTTCTGGATAGCCATGGTGTGATGGGTTCTCTTGTATTTGTTTGAGCTAGATTGTTGGATGGTTTCGAAACTAAGTGAGGTGGTCTCTAAAGGAAGCAACACAAGGCCTAGGAATTCCTGGATCAGAGAAGGTGGGATTGTGGTAAAGCTATATTTTGTGTGCCTTGGTGGGCCTATAAATCCTCGACCAATTAATGGCGAGATATATGGTAAATCATAGAGGTATGTGCCCTCGATCAGGGCTAGGAATTCTTGACCAACAAATGACAGGATATACGGTAAATCCTGGGGGGTGGAGTCCTAATTGGGCCCACGAATCCTCAGCCTGTGAATGATAGGATATACGGTAAGGCCTATAGGCTAGGAGGCAGAAACATTCCTCACAGTGTATGTGGAGAAATCTGGTGGCATCCATTCTTGTTTAGGGCCTAGTGATGAGGTGGGGATTGCAGAAAAGCCTGAGGAAAATTGGATTGGTTTTGTTGTGAATTGCACACTCATGCTTGGAATATGGCATGGTGGTGATTAGCTAAAAGAAATATTTGGTTCAGCCAATTTGTATCACCAAAAAATGATCTCCTAGCCATTTCGAACTAGGTGGATTGAGATACACCATGTAGGATTAATTTTACCATAGTAAAATAAATTTCACCATGCGAAATAATTTAGTAAACCATTTTTGTTAAATTATTTTCTGATGAAAATCAAATAATCCCATGAGAATAATTGAATAAAGCATTATTTATTTAATTTTCTCTAGGAATAATTATTAAATCATTGTTTGATAATTATTCCTTGTCGCATTTGACTAAATCTCCTCGGAATACTTAAATAAATCATTATTTATTTATTATTCATTATTTCCATTATTGGAATATTTGTTAAATCACTATTTAATAATTATTTCAATTTCACACCATTCTTAATCCTTGTGAAATAATTAATAAATCATTTTATTTGTTAATTGTTTCCAAATAAAGATATCTGACCATTTTGATTTTTTTCCCCTCTCCAAAAATATAATAAAGTATTCCTAAGGGTTAGATCTTAATTTTGTCAATATTATTTTATTACTCTCCATTTTTTTAGATTAACCTAATACTTTGTTATAAATAAGAGGGTTTTCCATTCATTCTTCACTATGATCATTATCATCGTCAACATTATTGTCTCTTTTCACTTGAGCTCCCATTTGAGTTATCCACATTGTTTTGGGTTTTTCACACATTGAGAGAGAGAATCCATTACTAAAGCATCAAGGAAATCAAAGGACCGATCCCATGAAGGGGGATTTGCAGACCCTTTTATAGATCTCCTTTACTAGGTGTTATCAATAAAAGATTTATTCATTTAAAGTCTTTCATTTGGGTTATTGCATTGGATATATAGATATAATATATATATATAATATATATATATATATATTATATATATATATAATATATATAATATATATATATATTGTTATTTGTTGTTTTGGATTGTATAAGATATTTTTGTGCAGGTTTTCCAAGTTTTATTACAAATCTGAAGCATAAGCAACCACAAATTATTGTTAGGGTCACGTGTCACCTAGTGACTTAAGTGAAGTATTTTTGGTACAACTTCCGATAATTTTCACACTAACACAATCTATGGTCAAGTGGTTTGTCTAAGTCTCGGACTTGGTTGGCTTATTCATTCATTAATAAGATCTATTTCTCTGTAACATCCTTAGTAAAAAATTCATGTAAAAGTTAATAAAGAAAAAATAAATAAGACCATGGTCATGGGACACATATTCCAAGCTAAATGTTGGGAAAGACATCATATTGTGGGTGTTCATTGGTTTATTATGGCTAAGGAAATTGGCAAAGGCAATGGCAATGGCAAAGGAAATGGAAAGGAAAGATGCATAAATTGGCATTTTATTTATGAAAATAATGGAAACTAGGAGAAAAGGAAAGTGAAAGTTCACAGGTTTCGTGTGAGGAGTAAAAGGAAGGAAAATAATGGAAATTAAAGAAAATAGAGGCCTCATTAATAAAAAGGATTCTGAGGATCAGTTGGAAAGATTTTTCTTAGGCTTGGCCAGTGTAACCTTTTATCAATTCAATTTTGGACACTTAGAGTTTTCTTGGATCACATTGGCATTGGATCAAGAAAGGAAAAGAAGGTAAGAGGAAGGAAGGAGCAAGTAAGGAAGAGCTGGATAAACTAGCTACAACAAGATTCTTTGTAGGTCTCGATTTGTATGTGTGATTTCCTTGCTAGATTTGACATGCATGGTATTGCATGTGGTTCTTTGTTGTCATGGCATGGGTTTTTCCAAGTGTGACAGCGTTTTCATCCTAACTTTTCCATTTCTGGATAGCCATGGTGTGATGGGGTTCTCATGTTTGGGTTCAACTAGATTACTAGATGGATTCTAAGTTGAGTGAGGTGGATCTACGAAAGAAAGAACACATGGCCTAGTGACCCCTGAACTGGACTCTGGGTTGTGGTAAAGCCAAATGTTGTGTTTCCTTGGTGGGCCTAGGAATCCTTGACTAGTGAATTGTAGGATATATGGTAAAACCTAGAGGTGGGTGCTCTCCATTAGGCCTAGTAGTCCCAGGATAGTATATACGGTAAATCCTAGTGGAGTCTCGGTTAGGGCCTAGTGATCTAGTGTGGATTGCGGTAAAGCCTAGAGACTAATAGACAGGAAAATTCCTCACAGTGTAGGTGGAGAAATCTAGTTCCATCCATGTTTTTCTTGGCCTAGTGATTTGGTGGATATCATGGTAAAGTGTGTTATTACATGTTTATTGTTTCAGCCTAGGGATCTGGTGCGGATTGTGGCAAAGTATGGTTTCTATTGATGAGGGTGAGGTGGTTTAGCCTTAGGATGCCATAGATGGTTCTTTTGGTTTGAGCCCCACATTCACGCTTAGGATATGGCATGGGGGTGATTAGCTGAAGAGAGATTTGGCTCAGCCAATCTATGGTCTGGTGGAACATGGTAGTCCCATACCAAGTTGGATTTTGCATTCATTAATAAGATGTTATTTCCTTGGTATCTTATGTGTAAATGTACTAGTTTATATGTAGGTTTAGTGGTTGATGTATCCTTGATATTTCTGTTGTTATTATGTTGGTTATAAGCATGTAATATCATAGTGATGATGTATCACTCTCCTCTTGTTTTGATTTGTAAATGAATGAACAATGTATCTATGACCTAATAGATGATTATGAAGTTAATGATATAAGGGAACAATCCTTCTTAGCGATCCTAATATAAGTATGAGACCCCTATGCTCAGTTTTGTTGTTAAGACCTGTAGCTTTCAAGTTTGTAACATGTTTGACGAAAAGCCTATCATACTTAGTAGGGGTTTAATCTAGTTCTTCCTTATTTTTTTACAAATGTATCTTTTTTCTGTTATGAAATTTCATTTTTGAACCTATCATTGAGTTCTAGGCAATGACCTGGGCCTTGGGCCTGAAACAGTGGCATGAATACCGGAGTCACAAGCACAAGATTGAGGAGAAAATTCCCTAGATACACCCATGCCTTGTTGTGGGAGAAACTGGAGCCTCCCAAACACACCCTTGTCTATATCAAGGGAGTGTTTTGGGGTTTAATGGTCTAAAAAATTGGTGATACCTAGGGATTACTCATGGGGATGACCAGGATAGCTTCTGGGAGTCCTATAGCAAGTATAGAAGGTCTATGTTGTGGGTTTACGTCGATTCCACTTCCTTAAGGTCACCTAGGAGGTTGAATCCCATTATAGTGGCATCTCATCACATATTTACCTCGATTGGCCAGTTACTTGGGTAGATGTGGGATGAGGGGTTACAAAGTGGTATTAGAGCGGGTTTCGTTCTCTTTGGGTGGTGTCTAGTTTTCATTTTTTTGGGTGATATCTGATACCATAGAGTGGTATCAAACCATGGTTCAACACTTGGATTGGTTGGGAAGAATGTGTTTGTCATGCATGCATATAGGTTGTATATGTGCTTGTTATGTATGCATGGTAGTGGTCATTGCTACAATTGTGTTTCCATGTAGTAGTTGCAGATGTTGTTATTGAGATGTGTTTGTCATGAATGCATATCAGTTGTATATGCATTTGTTATGCATCTCAGTGTTTATATGTTGTTATGCATGCCTTTTCATGGTTATGGTTATGCATATATGGTAGGTTAGACATGCATTATGAGGTCATTGTATGAAATTATGTCATCATGATGTTATTTTTATGTTATGATGCTAATGAGTTGATTGAGATAAAGCAGCAAATGCAGACCATCAAAGTGAAGTTGTAGCATTGGACCTTGAGGCAAGAGCATGTCATCATACAAGTTTGTATGTTGGGCATGCAGGTATGTAGGTTAAGGATTGTTATATTCATTATGGTTATGTGTATTCATTTCATTCTATTGATGTTATGGTTACATACATGATAGATTCTATTTGATTAGTATAGTCATATGCACATGTGTCAGATAGTCATTAATGATACTAACCTTTGGTTGTATGCATTGTTTTTGTCGTTCAATGTTAGATAAGTTTATGATTATGTTATATGTTGTTGATGAGCATGTTATATGTTAACTTATTATTGTTATATGCTAGTTAACTTGATGATTAGGGTTATAGAATTAATATCTTGATGTTATATGTATCATGCTAAATTGGATTGGCCCATGCAGATGGTTATGGTTATGACATTCAAGTATGAGTTAATATGTTGTAATATTATGTCATACTAATCTAGACTGACTATGTAGATGTGATTATTAGGTATGAATGATATTTTTTTATGACTTCGTGATGTGACCATGTTAGCTAGTAACTGTTATGGATATCGTGACCTTATTTATGTTTGATTTGATATGTCGTGAAGTTATATCATGCTAATATGGATTGATTGTGTAGACAAGATAACCTCCCCTGACATACATTGAGATATGAGTTGGCTTATATCGTTTATTTGGTGTTTGAGTGTTTGGTGTCCATTATGTCATTTAGTTGATTTATTTTATATGGTATGTTTACAAGTTGGTTGAATATTTGATGTATTGCATAATATGAGTATGTGTTCAAATTATCTTGTTTTAAGATGATTGTACTAACACATATGTGTTCACAGAATTGATATGTACTTGAGTGTAAGTAGGTGATAATTGTAGCATTATGTCTAATGACTATGAGTTGAATATGTATTATGATATGGTTGTTAGTCTTGGTAAATGTTGAGTTCAAATTAGTAGATATGTTTCCTTGTTCCTTGGAACATGTGGTCGACATATGTGAGAAGTTGCAGGGAAACATGCTTGGTGAAACAAGGTAAGGTAATTGGTGTAATGTTATGTCCACTTATGCACTAACATTTATGTGTTTATGGTAGCATGGTGCAAGGGATTGCATGACAAAACAAATTTACATGCAATATTGAAGAAGGCTCAGGTTGAGCTTTCCCTTGGAAGCACTAGGAACCCATGGGGATTGAGTCATGGTGTTTGTTGAGAGTCTTGTTCTTTCAGTACCTTGTGATTTTCTTGCACTTGATTTGCACTTTCATTATGTGTAGTGAATGATCATGCCACTTTGTTTGTGGTGTCGTATTGTTATTGGTTTTCATGATTTTATTCTTGTTTATTTCTTGTTCTTTCCTTTTATGTTTTGAGGGTCTTGGGAGTTGGTTGGGAAAGAAGAAAGTTGATGGAACTATGGGAGAGTTCTGTGGAACCCAACAGGTAATGAAATACTTTGATGAAGCTGGTGCATGTGTAAGGGCATCTAAAGGTAAGATTATGACATTCGGCTAAGTTGGATTGGTCCATTAGTGTAAATGGATGGTGGCAGGACAATAATGAGAAAGATAAGAGGATAGGTAAAGTGAATGGATGTGAGGTATATGATTCCTTGGCTATGTTGAGAATGGTTGTTCTCAATGTTGTTCATGTTTTGAATGGATAAATGGAGTTATCTTAACCTTGACCTTATGATATATGGTAATTATGGTGTGATCATGATTATGTTGATGTCTACATATATACAAATGTATGCATGTATGTATTTCATGTCTGACTGGGTCATAAGGGATCATGATTGTTTTATGTTGATTTTTATATGTATACATGTATGTATGTATGTCATTGTTTGACAGGATCACCAAGGATTATTCTTTTAGAGGAATGATTGCTTATGCAGGTGAATGGCATGAAGAGGTTCCTAGTTTATGAGGAATCAAGTGGGAAGAGTAGTCATGAAAAATATATGAGATTAGTATCATGTGGATATGATTTGATATTGTATGTTTTTATTATGCCTATGTTTATGTTATGACAGGTAACGTTAAAGGATACATCAGCAAAATGAAAACAATGTGCGTTGTGGCATGCTAGGATAAGCATGGATGCCAGAGAGACAATGAGGTTTTGGATGTGCAGTGCTACTATTGTATATATGTTGTGCATATTGTATATTCAATGATTTTATCTATGGTGTTGAGTGCCTGTTGTATATATGGTGTTGTGTGCATATTGCATACGTAGTCTGGGTATAGATGGTGATATGTACATGTTGGGAATGTGGTGTTGTGTACATATTTTACTATGCACATGAAGTATATGTTGTGTTCTATGCATATGGTATTATGTACATATTGTACATGTATTGATATGTACATATGGTGTTGTGTGCATGTTGTACATGTGGTGCTATGTACATATGGTGTTGTGTGCATGTGTAAATGTGGTGTTGTGTACATGTGGCATTGTGTACACGTTGTACAAGTAGTGCAATGTACATGTGGCATTGTGTACACATGTGCAAGTGGTGTCGTGTACATGTGATGTTGTGTACATGTTGTGCAGGTGGTGTTGTGTAGAGGTGGTACTATATACATGTTTTACATGTGGTAATGGTCTACATGTGGTCTTGTGTGCATGTCGTACATGTTGTGTTGTGTACATGTGGTATTATGTATGTGCATTGTGTAGTCATGGCATCGTGAACTGTGTATTTGTTGTTTTGTACAATGTGTACATATATGTATTATGTTGTACATCGAGTGTAGGTGTATTTATTATATTGTGGTGTATATTGGATGTAGGAGTATGTATTGTGTTGCATTGTACATTGGGTGTAGATGTATGTGTTGTATGTCAGGTGTAGGTGCATGTATTGCATGGAGTTGTATGTTGTCTGTGATTATATGTGTGTGATTTACACTGTGTATGTGTACATGGTTAAAGAGAAGGAACTGGGTGTTTTTCGGGTATGGCAACTGATCCAATGTGCATACAGAATAAAAACAAAGGTAGAAGCTAATGATTAATTAAAGGATAAGTATCAATATTTTATTGAGTTTTATTATTCATGTGACTTATGATTATGGTCTATGATGATTACATGTGATCTATGATTTTGGTCTATGATGATTACATGTGATCTATGATTCTGGTTTATCATGGTTACATGTGATTTATTATTTTAACCTATGATGGTTGTGTTTTGAGCTAACTTGATATGATATGTTTATACATGATGATTTGGTCAAAGATGCTAGTTTGAATTTTTGTGACAGGAAGTAAACAGGTTGCAAGTGTATGTTATTGACAAGCTACCAAAGAGGTATGATGTGAATTTATTTCAATTTATTTTAAATCTAATGGCAGTTATGTGGTTGGTACAGGAAATCATGGGGAATTCCCAGGTTAGGTGGTTGAAACCAACTGCAAGAGTTAGTAGCAACAATGAAACAAAATGGAACATATAACAATATGCTAGTAAAGCACTTCAGGAGCAGGGCCATTGTGGGACACTAGTACCCAATAGTGTCCATTAATTTCCATGAGCATTCTCTGACCAGGATGATGGTTTTGATGTAAGTAAATGCCTTGGTTGTTGACCTTCTCGTTCAAGGAATCCTTTCCAAGGGATGGATCACCTGCGATAGGGGATGTCGGGGAACTTGGAAGGTGAGTGACTACACGAAAGCTGGTAACCGGATTGTGCAAGGGACTCTATAGTAGAGAAGGGAATGTCAGGGATGGATTTGTTTTGGTCATTAGAATTCTCTGACCAGGATGATGGTTTTGAGGCAAGCATATGCCTTGTTTGTTGACCTTCTAATTCAAGGAATCCTTTCCAAGGGATGGATCGCCTGCAATAGGGGATTCTAGGGAACTTGGAAGGTGAGTGACTACATGGAAGTAGGTAACTAGATTGCGCAAGGGAATCTATAGTAGATAAGGGAATGCCAGGGATGGATTTGTTTTGGTCATTAGAATTTCTAGATGGAATTAGATGCACATTGGGAGTGTGCCCTAGAATAATGAGCCAATAATTACTCACTTAGGGGACATGTAGCATGGGATTGTAGAGCTAGACATTGGGCGCAACTTTGAATCTAGTAGTGCATTCAAGACTTCATTGGAAGGACGCAAATCCTAACATTACTTTTTATGGTGGAGGTGTAAATCTATGGGTTCCCTTATTTTTGATGTAGGCATCGTATCTTTTTATTTGCTGTTTTAGAAAATGTGCATATGTGCATATGTGGTTATTGTAAATACTGTAATGAGCTATGTTATAAAGCTCTAATAAACGATATGTTTTTCATGTTTTAGTAGTGGTCATTGTAAATAATGCAATGATCTAAGTTATAAATATCCATGGGTAGTATTTTTTGTTGTAGAATACTTGTTGGTTATAGGTGTCGTTGAACAATGAGGACAGTGCCCCCCCAAGGGGGAGGGTTTTGTAATAGCCCTGGTAAAATATCCATGTAAAAGTTAATAAAGGAAAAATATATATGACAATGGTCATGGGACACATATTAAAAGTTGAATGTTAGGAAAGGAATCCTAGTGTCAGTGTTCATTGGTTTATTATGGCTAAGGAAATTGGCAAAGGCAATGGAAAAGGCTTTGGAAAGGCAAGAGGCATTAATTGAAATTTTAACTATGAAAATAACAGAAATTAGGAAAAAAGGAAGGTGAAAGGTCACAGATTTCATGTGAGGAGTAAAATGAAGTAAAATGATTGAAATTGAAGAAAATAGAGGCCTCGTTCATAGAAAGGCTTCTAACGATCAATTGGCGAGCTTTCTCTCAGGCTTGGTTAGTGTAAACTTTTGTCAATATAGTTTTGGATCTCTCTCATTATTCTCTTTCTCTCCCTCTCACTCTTGGACACTTGGAGTTTTCTTGCAGCACTATGGCATTGTATCAAGAAAGGAAAAGAAGGAAAGAGGAAGGAAGGAAAAAGAAAGGAAGAGCAGAATCAAGGAGCTACAACTAGATTACTTACAGGTATTGTTTTATATGTGTGATTTCTTTGCTATATTTGGTGTGCATGGTATTGAATATGGTTTTTTGCTATCATGGCATGGGTTTTTCCACGTGTGATGGTGTTTTCAACCTAGCCTTGCCATTTCCAGATAGCCATGGTGTGATGGGGTTCTCATATTTGGGTTGAGCTAGATTCCCAGATGGATTTGAAATTGAGTGAGATGGATCTCCGAAAGAAAGAACGCATGCCCTAGTGACCCCTAAACTAGAATGTGGGTTGTGGTAAGTCCAAATTTTGTGTTGCCTCAATGGGCCTAGGAATCTTTGACCGATGAATGGCAAGATATACAGTAATTCCTAGAGGTCAGTTCTCTACATCAGGCATAGTAATCCTGGGATAGGATACACGGTAAAGCCTGGAGAGTGGATTCTTGATTAGGGCCTAGTGATCCAGAGTGGATTTCAGTGAAGCCTAGAGAGTAGGAGACATGAAAATTAGTCATGGTGTAGGTGGATAAATTTGTTGGAATCCATGCTTGTTTTGTCTTAGTGATCTGGTGGAGATCACGATAAAGCCTGTTATTACATGTTTATTGTTTTGGCCTAGTGATCCGATGTGGATTGTGGCAAAGCCTGGCTTCTATTGATGAGGGTGATGCGGTTTAGCCCCAGGATGCCCCGGTTGGTTCTTTTGGTTTGAGTCCCACATTCATGCTAGGAATATTGCATGGGGGTGATTGGCTAAAGAGATATTTGGCTTAGATAATCTATTGTTTGGTGGAACATCATAGTCCCATACCGGGTTGACTTTTTCATTCATTAATAAGAGGCTATTTCCTTGGTATCTTATCTGTAAATGTAGTGGTTTATATGTGGATTCTATGGATGATGCATCCTTGATATTTTTGTTGTTATTATGATGGTTATAATAATGTATTATGTCAGTGATGATGTATGTCTCTCTCCATGTTTTGATTTGCAAATAAATGAACGATGTATCTATGACCTAATAGATGACAATGGAACTAATGATATAAAGGAATAATGCTTCTTAATTCTTAGTTCTGTTGCTAAGACCTATAGATTTCATGTTTGTGACATGTTTGAAAAAATGTTTCCCATGGCTAATAGGCATCCAATCCAGTCCTTGTTGATGTTTTTGCAAATGCATCATTGTTCGGCTATGAAATTTCATTTATGAACCTGACATTGAGGTCTCGACAATGACTTGGGATATGGGCATGAAAAAGTGGCACAAATCCAGGAGTCGTAGTTACAAGATTGAGGAGAAAAGTCCCTAGATGCACCCAGGCCTTATTGTGGGAGCGATTAGAGCCTCCCAGAGAAACTCATGTTGATATCAAGGGAGTGTCCAAGGGTTTAATGGTCTAAAAACGTAGTGGGACTCAGGGACTGGTCATGGGGATTAGTAGAAGGCTTCTGGGAGTCCTATAGTAGGTATAGAAGGCCCGTGTTGTGGGTTTTCATCGATTCCACTTCCTTAAGGTAATCTATGAGGTTTAATCCCATTATAGTGGCCTCATGTCACATATTTACCCCCGCTGACCAGTTACTTGGGTAGATTTGAATGAGGATGTTACATTCTCCTTGGTATTTCATGTGTAAATATATTAGTTCCCATATGATTCTTATGGTTGTTAAATCCTTGTTATTTCTGTTGGTTATGAGCATGTTTTATGACAGACTTGATTTATGGATCTCATCATGTTTTGATTTTGAAAATGAATGTACAATGAATATATGACCTAATAGACAATGATGCAACTATTTTGATAGAGCAACAATTCTTATTTACAAATATCAAATAAGTATGAGACTCCTATGCTGAGATTTGTTGCTATGACCTTGTTTCCGGGAAAACTAGTGTCTTTTCAATCTGCTAGTCCCACTAGGATTGGCAACTATCCAAGAAACAAACAATCAAAGAAATTTGTGATTTCCTCTATGTATGATAGATAAGAGAGAAGAAAAGGGACCAACCTAGATCTTCCACTTGACTCCTTGCTTGATTTCTCTCCTCCTTGACAGAGCGTGCGACTCTTCTACTACTCGTCCCGCTTAGAGGGTACTTGTAGAAACAAAGTAGCACAACACCATCAAAGAATCTCGATCTATGATATCATAAGCATTGTAGAATTAGAAATACAATGAGCATACAATGGAATTTACAAATAACAACATTCAAAAATACAAGATTGTATGGAGGAAAACTCAAAGAACTTTATTAATAATAGAAGAGAGGATTACAACCCAGCTGTCTGATCTAGCATCATCCTCCCAGCATCAAAGCCCTCTTTACCTCATTAAAAGCAAGATCACCCAAAAATACAATGTTCCCTCTTAAAGACAAACTATCAACACTTCTTTGCAAATTACAAAATTCCAACCCCCAGATCTCTCAGATGAGGGATCCATTTATAGATGTCTGCAAGGGTGTGAGTCATCTTTGGGTTTTTTATTAGTGTCATTCCACTTGTAGTTCTTGGTTCCAATTGGAGATTTCTTGGATCTCTTACTCATTCCTGGGAAAATTCAAGGAGGCAAGTTTCATAGGATAAGTTTCTAGAAGATTCCATGAGTATCCACTTAGAAAATTGTCTCATACATTTGCCCATTCTCGCTCAACGCACCCCACAGAAGGCCTCTTCAGTAGGCATCGTAGATTGACAGTGGAGCAGTCAGTATGGTCCAGTTTTGGCCAGTTTTGAGTGGTTTTTCAAATGAAACTTCTGGGCAATGATGTAATCAGTTGGCCATGATCTTTTAGGGTATGAAACAACACTTTTAGCGGTTAAAGAGCACTTGGTTTATCGACATATAAGATTGGAGTTGCAGTGCCCAAATATGTCTATAATAGTTTCCCCCTAAAGCATGAAGTCATAAATCTTTAGATGTCGGGTGAAATGATTTATCATGAGGATCCGAGGTATTCGAACTAGAAGGTGACCTGTATAAGATACAATACAATAAATCATGACAATATAATTTTCCATGATCTAGCTGAGGCAGGCATTCCCATTCTCAGGTTTATAAATTCATTTTCATGTACATAGAACAGATAATTGTCTGCAGTTGCAGACTGGGGATTCTTTATATGTAGAGTCCTCATCCCTTAGCTTGGATGATCATCTGTGCAACTTTTGTGTACATTTGATGTCTTTGTATTCCTGAATATATCACAGCATGGATGGATGAAACTAGATTCGAAATCTTCAAACTCGTTCAATCTTCGCCCGATGTACAAGTCGATCCATGTGAAAAGATGTCCTCAAGTTGAAAATGGAAAGACATCGCCTGATTACCATCCAATAATGTAAGCTATTAACAGGTGCGAGAGGAATCACCAGTAATGGTAATGAACCTCAAGGCACTACAGTAAAATTTACGTGGTGTGAATATATGATCTGACATCGAACACCATGCAAAATCTCTTGGTCGAAGGTCATTGATGTAAACTTGTCACCGAAAGTGAGAAACTTTCCATTGAGGCATGCAAGCTTCAAAGTACTGAAAGGGTTGTTTCTAAGTCAACTTCTTAGATAATGAGCTGATGTCAACAAGAATTGACCCATCGTAGGAGGGCCTTAACGTATCCCACATCAATGACACAAAACTAAGCAAATGATTTTCTGGAGGTGAAAACGATCTGATGATACAAGGTTTAGGAATGGCGGTCACGAAAAATGGAGGGTGAAGGTATTGTAGTGGATGAGGCATTAACTAGATGGTGAATTGTCTGAATGACTTCTCTTGAACATATCGGTGACACTGAGATGGATTGGTAGCATTAACCCCAAAATATGGATGGTACAGCAGACCAACGGTGATATGACCGGTGAACAGAGTAACCCAACCCGACTCAATCATGGTGATGGAGTGAAAGTGTCATGTTCAAGAGAAACCTGCTACCAATAAAACTCTATAATTTTCCATTCAGGCAAACCTATCACTATGTTTTAGCGAGCCTAACAACAGTGAAACTCGATCTTGTCTGGGCGGACAATTTTGTCGCTTTTGTTTTAACGAGTTTAACGACATGGGTAACTCATTCCTTTTCATGTTTAGAGAGTTTAAAAAGGGATGAAAAGGAAACTCCAATAGTCCTTTTTCATAGCATAATCCCTTATGTTCAAAAAAGTATAAAATAATACGTAAGGGATGATTTTTAAATCATTTTAGCGAGCCGAAAAAAACAAGCGCTTGATATTTTTGTGGGATAATCCCTTAGGTCCAAAAATCTTAAAATATGCAGGAGGGATGGCACTTCCAATCACTTTAATGAACTAGACAGACCAATTTCTCAACAATCTTTTCATATTTAACAAGTCTGAAAAGAGTTTAAAGTGGATTCGTTTTTTTGAGGAACGAGTGGTGCTCAGGGTAGCAACTGGTTCCAGGTGAGCTTGGAACTTCTCAAAACATGTTGATGTGAAGAGGGTGGCTAACAGGACCACTCATCACACTTGTTCCTCAAAAGGGTAAACAATCAAAGCAATTTGTGATTTCCTCTATGTATGATAGATAAGAGAGAAGCAAAGGGACCAACCTGGATCTTCAGCTTGACTCCTTGCTTGATTTCTCTCCTCCTTGACAGAGCTTGCAACTATTCTCCTACTCGTCCCGCTTAGAGAATACCTGTAGAAACGAAGTAGCACAAAACCATCAAATCATCTCGATCTATGATGTCATAAGCATTACAGAATCAGAAATACAATGAGCATACAATGGCATTTACAAATAACAACATTCACAAATACAGGATTGTATGGAGGAAAACTCAAAGAAATTTATTAATATAGAAGAGAGGATTACAACCCAGCTGTCTAATCTAGCATCATCCTCCCAGCATCAAAGCCCTCTTCACCTCATGAAAAGTAAGATCACCCAACAATACAATGTTCCGTCTCAAAGGAAAACTATCAGTACTTCCTTACAAATTACAAATTTCCAGCCTCCAGATCTCTCAGATGAGGGATTCATTTATAGATGTCTGCAAGGGTGTGTGTCATCTCTAGGTTTTTGATTAGTGTCATTCCACTTGTAGTTCTTGGTTCCACTTGGAGATTTCTTGGATCTCTTACTCATCTCTGGGCAAATTCAGAGAGGCTAGTGTCATAGGAGAAGTTTCTAGAAGATTCCATGAGTATCCACTTTGCAAACTGTCTCATGCATTTGTCCATTCTCACTCATTGCACCCCACAGAAGGCCTCTTTAGTATGCATCTCACTTGGCTAGTTTAGGATTTAGTATACATCGCACCTTGACAGTGGAGTAGTCAATATGGTCCAGTTTTGGCCAGTTCTAAGTGGTTTTTCAGGCGGCACTTCTGGGGAATGATGTAATCAATTGACCATGATCCTTTAGGGTATGAAACAAAACTTTTAGGGGTTAAAGAGCCCTTGGTTTATCGAAATATAAGATTGGGGTTGCAATGCCCAAATATGTCTATAACAATTTCCCCCTAGAGCATGAAGTCGTAAATCTTTAGATGTCGAGTGAAATGCTTTATCATGAGGATCCGAGGTATTTAAACTGGAAGGTGACCTATATAAGATACAATACAGTACATCATCACAATATAATTTTCCATGATCTAGCTGAGGCAGGCATTCCCACGCTCAGCTTTATAAATTCATTTTCATGTACATATATAGATAATCATATGCAATTGCACACTGGTGATTCTTTATATGTTGAGTCATCATCCCTTAGCTTGGATGATCATCTGTGTACATTTGATGTCTTTGTATTCCTAAATATATCGCAGCCCAAATGG
The DNA here is from genome assembly GCA_000404065.3 of Pinus taeda. Lineage (NCBI taxonomy): Eukaryota > Viridiplantae > Streptophyta > Pinopsida > Pinales > Pinaceae > Pinus > Pinus taeda. The sequence continues at coordinate 267,508 of APFE031624607.1, read as the reverse complement.
ATGAAACTAGATCCAGGGTCTTCAAACTCATGTAATCTTCACCCGATGTACAAGTCGATCCATGTGAAAAGATGTCTTGAAGTCGAACATGGAAAGACATCGCCTGATTACCAGCCAATAATGTAAGTTGTTAACAGGCACGAGAGGAATCATCGATAATGATAATGATCCTCAAGCTACTACAGTACAATTTACGTGGTGTGAATATATGATCTGACTTTGAACACCATGCAAAATCTCTCAGTCGAAGGCTGTAGAAATTTTGAATAATATGACGCTTATTCATAGAGATTATCCTGATTATACACTATTAGCGGAATCATGCATAATACATAACCTCCTCTACGTTGATCATCGATTTAGCAGTATTCAGAAACATACACATGCGCACATTGACGAATCAATCACACATATCAACATAGTATGTACCCAGGGAAAGCATAAAGCTGAAAACCCCACAACTATCTGTATATTATATTGATTGAGATCATGTAAGAGTACACAGTACAATACTAGCTCCACCTGTTACACACAATACAACATAAATCTGAATCAATCATTGCCTCAAATCACCTCTGCTGCTTGCCTGCCTCCACTGCGAAATACCTGATGAGAATACCACAAGAATGAATCTACAAACTCGTATTTCCCTTGAGTGACACTACACAATCCTCATTGGCAACTCAATCCCACTGATTGTGCAAATCACATGCACAACTATAGTCACAACTGATAGTTGTCTTGCACTTTCACTCATCTCTAACACTTGTCTCCACTGAACTGTCCATATACTGAGTTAACTGATGTATTCTTCAGTTTCTTTATGAGTTAATAATTAGTGAATTAATTAATAATTAATTCACACCACTCATCATTAGTCTATTTGCCAGTTAGACTAACTACAACTAGTTCAACTAAGTCAAACTGAACACAACTCCATCAACTCCTGATCCAACTCCACAGAACTCAATCACTGAAGTCCTAACTGAAGTCCTCCATGCAATAGCTCAATTTAACCCACAAGAAAAGCGTATTTCCTTCTGGTAGTTGCATGTGCCACATCTATAGCTCAAACTGAAGTGCTCCAAGAGAATAAGATAATGTTTATAGTCCAAATATTATTAAGAGCTAATAATATTCAACTGTTCTATTTTTAGCCTAGAAGTCTAAAAATAGACTCTGCTCATATGTCTAAAAATAGAGGTCCATCTATTTTTACCAACTTGACCAATCATACACAAATAGTATCTTGCAACTCATAGACCATGATCCATATGTCTAAAAATAGACTTGCGCCAAAATAGCCTGCGGGCCCACTTAGTGAAGGCGACTTCTTTCCACTAAGCTCCATCATCTTGTTTCATTCTCAACAAAGGCCATTGATGTAAACCTGTCACTAGAAGTGAGAAACTTACCATTGAGGCATGCAAGCTTCAAAGTACTGAAAGGGTTGTTTCTAAGTCAACTTCTTGGATAATGAGCTGATGTCGACAAGAAGTGACCCGTCATAGGAGGGCCTTAATGTATCCCACATCAATGACATGAAACAAAGAAAATGATTTTTTGGAGGTGAAAACGATTTGATGATACAAGGTTCAGGAATGGCAGTCATGAAAAATGGAGGGTGAAGGTATTGCAGTGGATGAGGCATTAACTAGATGGTGAATTCTCTGAATGACTTTTCTTGAACATATCAGCGACATATCAGCGACACTGAGATGGATTGGTAGCGTTAACCCCAAAATATGGATTGTACAACAGACCAACAGTGATATGACTAGTGAATGGAATAACCCAACCCGACTCAATCATGGTGATGGAGTGAAAGTTTCATGTTCAAGAGCGACCTACTACCAATAAAATTCTTTAAGTTTTCTTCCCCTTTTCCCTAGTCATTGCTCACTAGTACCTCTTTATTTTTTTCAAGCTTGAGGAGGATAACATATTCTTGTTCTATAATTTTCCCTTCGAGCAAACCTGTCGCTATGTTTTAGCGAGCCTAGCGGCAGTGAAACTCGTTCTTGTCTGGGTGGACAAGTTTGTCACTATTGTTTTAACGAGTTTAAAGACAAGGATAACACGGTCCTTTTCATGTTTATAGAGTTTGAAAAGGGATGAAAAGGAAACTCCAACAGTCCTTTCTCGTAGCATAATCCCTTAAGTCTGAAAAAAGTATAAAATAATACGTAAGGGATGATTTTTCAATCGCTTTAGCAAGCCAAAAAAAACAAGTGCTCCATATTTTTGTGGAATAATCCCTCGGGTCCAAAAAGATTAAAATATGTAGGAGGAATGGCACTTCCAATCACTTTAGTGAGCTGGAGAGGCCAATTGCTCGACAATCTTTTCATATTTAAGAATTTTGAAAAGAGTATAAAGTGGACCCATTTTTTGAGGAACGAGTGGTGCTCAGGGTAGCAACTAGTTCCGGGTGAGCTTGGAACTTCTCAAAACATGATGATGTGAAGAGGATGGCTAACAGGACCACTCATCGCAGCTGTTCCTCAAAAGGGTAAGCAATCAAGTGGAAGCATATAATCGACTAAAAGAATGGAGGTGATGGCAAGAACACAACTAAGGCTCAAAAGGTTAATATTATGGCGATCACAAAGGTTATTTACCAAAGGTGGGTTTATTTTTTAACGAGCTTGAACTCTGGGGGAACATATGCTCAATGTTAGGTTTATTTTTTAACGAGCTTGAACCATATGATAGCATTGCTCATTTGGTAGTCAAAGATGTCCCTCGTTGGTAGGTTCATTTTTTAGTGAGCTTAAACTCTATGATAACATATGCTCAGTTTCCTTTTCATGTAAGCTAGGAATGACCAAACTAAAAAGCTAGAAAACTAGAAAGCTAAGGAACTACTGAGGTTAGGTAGGAGGGTTTCATCTGTGGAATGGTTCAAACTCTTCCTTTGCTTCGTCTGTGTGTTGCATACAAAGGTGAATGGTGGATTAGACCAATCACCTAACCTGAGAAGTTTACAAGCTAAAAAGCTAAAAAATCTAAAAAGTTAAAAAATGAAATTGATCAAATTTTCACTTGCATAAAAAGGTTTTCATGTCCCCAGGCATCGAGAAAAGGGGATTCTCCATGTAACCTTGTGGAAGTTACCACAGTTAAGCAGGATTGTTTTTAACTAGTGTTTAGACAAAAAAACTTCCTTGGCTTCGTTTATAGTGAAGACAAATGTGAATGGTGTTTCAGACCAATCGCATAACCTATAGGGAAACCTATCTTTTGAGTTGGGTTCGTCTGCCGAAGCAGACTAGGGTGCATGCCCCCTAAGATTCATTTCATTCACCAGACTACTCATTGTAATCAGGTGGATGGAATGAAGGTTGAAGAGACACTCTTGATGTAAAGAGACCATTTAGGGATGATGTTTGACTTGGCGTTGTGTTTGAACCAGGAAATAAAGTTGGTCGATAAGCTAGACAATTTTGCCTTCATGCGGGAAACACATTACTCGAAAGAGTGTGGAAACAATAGCTTCCATGCTATAAACATAGCCATGTCCAAGCAATAGATTGTAATCTAACGGTCCCTGGACTACCATCACATTCAAATGAATTGTTTTCCTTTTCAAAGTTATCGACAACTTTGGAAGGATCCCTAACGGTCGACTGGTTCCTTTGTTAAAGCTTGACAAATTTTGTGTAAGAGGCATAAGCAATAGCGAACCAAGCATTTTCCAAGTATTTGAGGAAAGGATACTCACTGAAGCCCCTTCATCTATGATAGTGCCAGACACGATAATTTTGTAGACTTGTACTATGATCTGGAATGGTACATTAGAAGGAAGACGGGATTTTGCTAGTCGATTCCAATTGAAGGAAGTGATTAGACTGCTTGGAGGGGGTACCGAATAAATGGTTGAATGAACCCCTTGATGATCTGATAATCACCCTATGAGTGACCTCAGTTGAAGATTTGTTAAACAAAAGGTATTATAGACTCATGTGCTAGTGTGTGTGTTATGTGTTATTCAAGCAACGGATCGATCATATTGCTAATGCACAGGCATTTAAATGGAAAGACAACAGAGAAATACAGTAAGCAACACAAAGACACAAACAATTTTTAATAAGGAGTTCACCCTATTCTCCAGGGCTACGTCTCCGGTCTAGCTTCAGTGGTGGCCTTGTTTTATTGTGTCTTACAGCAGAGAAATTACAATACAGGGACTCAATATGAGTTCTCCTGACACCATATTTTTGCTTGGCAGGGTGGTTCTTGGATTCCCCAAGCCACTCAGAGTTCACAGACTCTTTTTCCTCCTACTAGCTCTGTGACCCTTGGTCTACAATGGAAAGAGCCAAATGTGATGCTCAATCCAGACAAATTCCTGTATGGAAGGCTTGAATCTTCAAGCCCTCTGGTGCTCAAAGCTGCCTATGGTCAGCTCGGCCTCTGTCTCCTCTGCTGGGCTTTACTATTCTCTGTGCTCAGTCCTCCTCTCGGGGTTCACTATTCACTATCTCTCTTGGTCGCTTGGACTCTTCTCCAAATCCCCTCTCTTTCGATTGTCTCTGTTCATGGCTTTAACCATTCAATCCCTATGCATGTTCGGTTCCTCTCCCACCTGCGTCGATTCACCTTTTGCAGATGCACTTGGAGTTCCCTGTTTGGCGTCAACATGAACGCTCGGGAAGTGCCACGTATCTCCATCTAACGGGTGCCAGCATGCTTCATCGGTTCGTTTCTTCCATTATGTCATGGATACGTTCTTTCTCCACTGTGGCAGTCAAATGGATTCCAAATCCCTTTAAATCGCGGCTTAATTCCCTGTCGATTCTGCTTCTTTCTATCGAGCACAATCTCAGCCGTCCAATCTAGGCTCCTCCAAATCCAACATCATATGCACGTCGAGCGTAGTTGACTTGCTCGACCAATAGCACACAATCACGGTGGTTTTTCTCTCACCTCCACTGCCACGTGTTGATCGCTGAGTGAGATCTCTCCGCTCTCCTCCAAAACCTCTTACTGTTCAAGGGTGCCCCAATCGATACCGCCAGTTTTCCAGAGTGCGGGTCCCGCCTTTATCCTTTAGCGCTTTTTATTTCTTTTCCCGCGGTTCTCCAGCTCCCAACATGACCGAGTGCTTAAGGCTCCCCCATTTCGGTCATTTTTTCCCAACAACGCGTGATTAGCACTAAGCACTAATTATGCATCAAAATCGCCTCCTTTTCCTGATCTGGGGCTCCCAGGGGCTGCTTTGACCTCCTGCACAGTCTCTGTGGGCCTCGGTCAACGCACTTTGACCGAGGTCCTTGTCATTCCACGTTGGTGGCCATTGCCACTAGTTCAAGGCGTTTTTGATCACTGTTTTGGATTTCATTAGCGATTTGTTCAACTCGATAGAGTCAAGGTTCTTGATAGTCTTTTGTGGATCCAATTCGGATCATGACCTCCCTACTAAAAAAGCTTTTGGACCACCAAAACTTTGTTTTCTTCAAGCGTCGACTAAGTGAGGAAACTGTTGTCTCACTTGTCCAATCTCAATCCACTTTGCACTGCTCGTCTTTGAACCTTTAAGCCCAATTTTGAGATATTCCACTTGTCCACTATGCGTCCTCCTCACCTTCCTGTCCAGCACTGTGTCTTCCTATAACTCATTAAGGTATTCAGGTAGTAGGTCATCAACAGAAGGTAATTGACTCTGCTCTTCAGGGTCCTCAATCATTGAAGGTTCAAACAACCTCAAGCTATCTGCATTCACAACTAAGTAGATGTGCATGTAAGCTGGTAGATCAAGGTGAAAAGCATTCTCACCAACCTTCTCAAGTATCCTGAAGGGTCCATTCCTAATAGGTTTTAGCTTTCTACCTTCACCTTGCATCCTGTCCTTGCTGATATACAACCAGACTTGGTCTGCAACTTGAAAACTATGCTCCATCTGATGCTTATCATGCCTAGCCTTGTACTTGGCCTGGCTCTTTTCTAGCTATTCCTGTATTTCCTGGTGGATCTCCTGGATCTACTCAATGAACCTAGTTGCCTTGTCCACATCATTGTGTCTATCAACCATGATATCTTTACCAAAGACAAAATCCAAAGGAGACCTTGGTATGAAACCAAAACAAGTCTCAAATAGAGATCTCTGTGTAAAAGAGTGTTTGGCTCTATTTTAAGCATGTTGCACATAGCACAAGTGCTCATCCCAAAGCTTAGGATGTTTGTTGAAATATCCTCTCAGTAACTGGATCACCGTCCTATTAACTACTTCTATCTGGCCATTTGTTTGTCAATGAAAAGCTGCGCTTTTCTTTAATTTGGTGTCCATTAGTTCCCATAGACTGGACCAAAACCTTCCCACAAATCGGGTGCCTCAATCAGATACAATAGAAGTGGGTAATCCAAAATGAACCCATACATGTTCAAAGAATAATTTTACAGTTTGTTCAACTGTAATCTGTTTACTACAGGGTATCAAAATACACATTTTGTTGAACCTATCCACAACAACATATAAATAATCATGACCATTCCTAGATTTAGGTAGCCGTCCAACGAAATCCATGGAAATGCTTTCCCAAGGGTGAGAAGGAACTGACAAGGGAGTGTACAAGCCTAGTTTTCTATTGTTGGGCTTGCTTTTAGCACACATAGCACACCCCTTTACATATCTAGAAACTATCTCACTCATTTTCAGCCAATAGCAGAACCTTTGCAATTGTGCAACTATTTTACTTACCCCAAAGTGACCTGATATCAGAGAAGTGTGTGCTTCCCTAATTATCTTTGCTCTCTCAATTTTTGGAATGCAGAGTTTCCCAAAATGATATAAGAGTCGGTCCTTCACATGATAGTCCAATTCCTCTACTCTTTTGCCTTGACTCAAAGTTTCATATACATCTTTAAAGTCCATATCCTGAGCATAATGTTCTATGTAGCTTTCATGCAGCACAAAATTATGCTTAAGTAGGGTAGATGCATTTATAATGGATCTAGATAACGTGTCTGCAACCTTCTTATGTATGCCCTTTTTATATCTGATGACTAAAGGAATTGTTGTAAAACCCCATCCATCTGTAATGTCTTGATTGCTGCAATTTAGTTTGGGAGTGTAGGTATTGAAGTCGCTGATGATCAGTATGTATTACTATTTCTTTTCCCATTAAATAATGTTTCCATTTTTTCACACTCTGAAATGATGCATACAATTCTTTATCATATGTAAGATAGTTAACTAATGTAGGATTAAAAGTCTCAGAATGATAACATATGGGTTTACCATGTTGTGTCAACACTACTCCCATGGCATAGTCACTGGCATCAGTTTGGATCTCAAATGGTCTTTGTAGATCTGGCAGTGCTAGTACAGGTGTTGTACTAATCTTTTATTTTAAGGTGTTGAAGGCTTTCTACGATTTGCCTCCCCACTGAAACACCTTGTTCAATCCTGTCAAAGCATGTAAGGGAGCTACAATTAAGGAAAAGTTTGAAATAAACTTCCTCCAATACTGTGCTACTCCTAAGAAGCTTCTCGCTTCTATAGTAGACTTGGGGTTAGGCCAATTCATGATGACTGCCACTTTAGAGGGATCTATTTTCAATTCACCTCCCCCTACTATATGACCCAAATAATTTAGAGAGGTTTTGCCAAATTCACATTTGGAGAGTTTAACATAAATTTTTTCTCTTTTCAAAACATCTAATGTCTTCTTAATATGCTTTAAATGTTCTTCCCACTTTTTACTAAAAATCAGAATGTCATCCAGATACACAATAAAAAAAGCATCAAGAAACGTTTTGAGTACATCATTCATTAATCTCATGAAAGTAGCAGGGGCATTGGTCAAGCCAAAAGACATAACCAGCCATTCATACAATCCCTGCTTTGTTTTGAAAGCAATCTTCCATGCATCTTCCTCTGCAACTCTGACCTGTTATGCAAATCCAACTTGGTGAAATAAACAACTTCCTTCAATTGATCTCAAAGATCATCTATGCAAGGAAGGGGATAACGATTTTTAATTGTTATCTTATTTAGTGCTCAGTAATCAATGCACATTCTCCATGAGCCATCTTTCTTTTTCACTAGAACGATTGGTGACCCACATGGTGATGTGCTAGGCCTGATAAACCCCTTCTTGAGCAACTCCTGCACCTGCTTCTTGATTTCAGCATTCTCTAAAGAAGACAACCTGTACATCCCAATGCTAGGCAAAGGAACATCTTGCTGCAAAATAATATCATGTACTATTCCCTTTTTGGGTGGCAGACCTTTAGGTTCTTGAAATAAAACATCATACTCCGAAACAATCCTTTTTATATCAGCTTGTTGATCAACATTACAACCCTCAAATATATTGGTCTTATCAGGTGTCTTTTCCTTTACAACCATCAATAATAACTGTTTGCATGAATTTATTATTCTTTTCATCTGTCTTGAGTTTATGAGTATAATTATTCTTGAGCTTGTGAGCTCTTACAAAGTATTCGATTCCATCTTTAACAAGTAGATACTTGTTCTCCGCTCTATAGAAAATAGCCTTTCTATCATACAAGTAAGGACTTCCTAAAACAATTCCACATATATCCAAAGGAATTACATCTAACTCAACCTCATCTACAAATGCTGACCCAAAAGAAAACTTGAGTTTGCACTGTCTAGTCACTTGTAGTTGTGCTTTATCATTCAACCAACCTAATGGGTATGGTTTCTTGTGAGGTGTAGTTGCTAATCCCAATTTATTTACAATTGCTTCAGAAATTAGATTTACTTGTGAGCGACTATCAAACAAAGTATCAATCTTTTGATTTTTGGAAACAACTCAAATATGGAAAAGCTCGTGTCTTTTTCTCTCATGTTCTTCATCAATAACAGATTGAGCAGAATTACTATTAGATGCTTCAGAATTCTTACCTTTTATAGCTGTGGCTACAATGATTGTTTCATCTCTCGAGTCTGACCCCAAATCTCTCTGAATAGCTGTAGCAGTATTCTTCTTCTTGCCTCGGACTTCTTAGGTCTCAGCTCTGGATGTAGAATCCAAAAGTGCTCATCATCATGCCCCTCCTTTTTACAATGAGTGCATGAAGCTTTTCCTTTTTGTGCAGTGTTAGCCTTCCTTGCCTTCCACTTCTAGTTTCTTTTCTCCTTGCTCTTACTTACAGTGGGTTGGGATGGTCCCCCAACTTCTGGATTTCCATTCTTTCCTCTAGCTTCTAGATGAGTAGCTTGTACAAATACTTCATCTATACTAGTGGGATTAAACATGAGGATCGTATGCCTCATGTAG
>APFE031624607.1:232249-257973 GCA_000404065.3 Pinus taeda | reverse complement strand
TACACATCAATTTGTCTAATCCAGTTGTCCAACTTTTTAGCATTTAGCTCTCCATCATATATAGGCAAATCAAATTTTACATCTAGCTTAATCAAATATGCTTTCTTATTATGCACAGGGCTATTAGGAGGTGTAGGAAAGCTTTCTTCTTTCCCCTTTTCTTTGGAGTGGTCATGGGAATGAGACTCATCTTCTTCTTTATCTCATTTAGAGCCTGATGAATCTTCATCCTTATGCTTTCTTAAGTCCCTATACATTTCTTCTACCATAGACTTTATAGCTAGGAAACTTTCTATGAATTGAGGATCTGGCCCTATAGAACCTTCTTCTAACATTGTCTTCAGAGAATAGACTCTCCCAATTTCAGGATTAGTTTCCACCAACTCTCCTTCTCCTAATTTGAGCTTTGATCTAGTGAGCATTCACAACTAAACCAACACAAGCTTGTCTAACCTTACAACCTAGAGCTCTGATACCACTTGATCTGATAATCACCCTACGCGTGACCTCAGTTGAAGATTTATTAAACAAAAGGTATTACAGACTCATGTGCCGGTGTGTGTTTTCTATGTTATTGAAACAGTGGATCGATCAGATTGCCAATACACAGAAAATAAGTGGAAAGATAGCAGAGAAATACAGTAAGAAACACAAGACACAAACAATTTTTTAATAAGGAGTTCACCCTATCCTCCAGGGCTACGTCTCCGGTCCAGCTTCAGTGGTGGCCTTGTTTTATTGTGTCTTACAGCAGAGAAATTACAATACAGGGACTCAATGTGAGTTCTCCTGAAGCAGATTTTCTTGGCAGGGTGGTTCTTAGATTCCCAAAGCCACTCGTAGTACATAGACTCGTTCTCTTCCTACCAGCTCTGGGACCTTTGGTCTACAGTGGAAAGAGCCAACCATGATGCTCAATCCAGATAGATTCCTCTATGGGAAGGCTTGAATCTTCAAGCTCTCTAGTGCTTGATGTTGCCTGTGATTAGCTCGGCCCTCTGTCTCCTCTGCTTGGCTTTAGTATTCTCTCTGTTCAGTCCTCCTCTCGAGGTTCACTATTCACTGTCTCTCTTGGTCGCTCAGACACCTCTCAAAATCCTCCTCTCTTCAACTGTCTTTGTTCATGGCTTTAACCATTTGATCCCTATGCCTATTCAGTTCCTCTCTCGCCTACGTCGATTCACCTTCTGCAGCTGCGCTTGGAGTTCCCTGTTCGGCGTCAACATGAATGCTCAAGAAGTGCCAGGTGTCTCCATCTAATTGGTGCCAGCATGCTTCGTCAGTTCATTTCTTCGGTTATGTCGTGGATACGTTCTTTTTGCACTGTGGCGTTCAAATAGATTCCAAATCCCTTTAAATCGTGGCTTAATTCCTTGTCAATTCCACTTCTTTCTATCAGGTGCAATCTTAGCCGTCCGATCTAGGCTCCTCCAGATCCAACGTCATACGTACGTCGAGCGCGGTTGACTTTCTCAACCGATAGCGTGCGATCATGGCGGTTTTTTCTCTCACCTCCGTTGCCACGCATCGATCACTGAGTGGGATCGCTCCACTCTCCTCCAAAACCTCTTACCGTTCAAGGGCACCCCGATTGATACTGCCAGTTATCCAGAGCGCAGGTCCCACCTTTGTCCTTTAGCGCCTTTTGTTTCTCTGCCCATGGTTCTCCGACTCCCAACGTGATCGAGTGCTTAAGGCTCCCCCATTTCAGCCCTATTTGCCTAGCAATCGCTCATCAAAATCTCCTCCTTTTCTCGATCCGGGGCTCCCAGGGGCTGTTTTGACCTCCCGCACAGTCTCCATGGGCCTCGGTTAGCGTGCTTTGATCGAGGTCCTCATCGTTCCACGTTGGCTTCCATGGCCATTGGTTCAAGGCGTTTTTTTATCGTTGTTTTGGAAATTTCAAGGATTTGTTCAACTCGATACAGTCAAGGTTCTTGATAGTCTTTTGTGGATTCGAGTCAGATCAAATAACAACACGGATGGATGGAACTAGGTTTGGGGTCTTCTACCTTATCACTTGATAGTACGAGTCTAACCATGTGAATAAATGAGATGGATTCGAACATGGTAAACACAATCTGATTACTGGTCAATCATATAATTCGTTAACAAAAGCGAGAGAAACCTGCACTGATGATGTTAATGGCTCTCAAGTAATATAGTACAATCTATGTGGTCTAAATGAATGAGCTAAAGTCGAACACCACACAAAATCTTACGGTCAAAGGCCAATGACGAGGACCCATCATAGAAAGTGAGGAAACTTTCCATTGATGTATGCAAGATCCAAGGTACCAAAGAGAGTTTATAAGTCAACTTATTGGATAAAGAGTTGATGTTGATAGGAAGTGACCTGTCGCAGGAGGGCCTTGATGTATCCCCCATAAACGACATGAAACAGGTATCAAAATTTGAGACAGGATGATGTTGATGAAGAGTTGGTTTAGGAATGGAAAACATGAATGAAGGCTCAGTATTGTAGCAAATATCAATAGAAGGACTTATCCTAAACATATCGGTGACACTTTGTGGGGTTGGAAACATTGACCCAAAACTAAATGCGGAGGATTTTAACATGGTATGATTAACCAAAGAGGCAAGAAAATTTCCCAACCCAACAATCACAGAGATGAAGTGAAAGATTGTCATGTTCAAGAGCGACTCACTACCATTATTAGGTTAAGTACCCTATTTTCCCAATTTCCCCAACCATTTCTAGTTGGTACCTCTTTATTTTTTACAATCTTAAGGAGGACAATATATGCTTGATCTATAAGTTCACCCTTCGAATGAATGTTTATGAGTATTTTTAACGAACCCTTAGTAGTGCTTCGGTCCTATCATGTTTGACGATTCCAACGTTGCTTGATGATTTTACGAGTTCATTGAATGTGTAACTTGACTTATTTTTCATGTTTAGAGAGTTTGAAAAAGAAAACTCCAAAGATTCCTTTTCATAAATTTGTCTCTTTAGTCTGAAAACGCAGAAAACGATATTGAGGAGAACCCTTTAGTCTTGTTCGACTGAAGTATTCCCTTTTCATAAATATTCTATCACAGTACAGAAAAGGGTTAAAATTATACTGAGTAGATGACTTTTCATTTACTTTAATGAGTTCAAAAAGAGAAGTGCTTAACAATATTTTCATGTTTAGGGAGTTTGAAAAGTGTTGAAAGCAAATTCTAGGGGGTTCCTTTTTTGTGAGTTTACAAAGCCAAAAAAAGTGATAAAAGTATGCTCTTCTATCAAAATGACTTGTATTGAATCTAAAATCATCATAAGATCCTTCAAATAACTTTAAACCTGCTCAAAACATCATCAAAGGATTAAAAATACATGTAATATGATAAAATTAGGTCAAAATAATAAAAATATAATAAAATAATAATGGAATTGACCATAAATAGACAAAAATTGCTATCGTGTTTTCTTCTCAAAGGTGTACAAAAAGAAATCACCTAAGATTGGGGATGACAAACAGTCTCAACAATATAAATGGCTGTTAAACATTGTAGATCTGCAGCAAATGATAGAAACAAAACCTACCAAAGCCCTTATCTATGCCACAATCATATTTAAACAACAAATGAAATAGTAATAAATGCGGGTAACTCCAATAATCCAATGGAAACCAGATATATAAAGAATATATTTTATTAAACAACACCTATGAAGGGAACAAATAAATGTTGCCAGTCCCCCTTTATGGGATGGGTTCTTGGCTATCCTTAAATGTCTTTGGCTTTTTGTAGAGTCCCTCTCCTCTATAATGTGTAAACCCAACAAATAAAATGTTTGAGCTCAATGGGAACTCAAATGGAAAAGAAAATGGTGAGCGACAATGATAATAATCAGAGCTACAACAGTGAGTGCAACAATGAAAATAATCAAAATTGAATAATGAATGGAAAACCCTTTTATTTATAACAAAATATTGAGTTATCATCGAATAATGAATAATAAAAAAATATTATTAACCTCATTCTAGAAATAAACCACTAGAAATATTTTATTATATTTGGTTAGGAGGGAAAAAGTATTAAAATTTTATTTAGAAATAATAAATAAATAAATGATTTATTTATCATCTCAAAAAATATGGTTAAGGAATAATAAACAAATAATGATTTATTTAATTATTCTCGAGGGATTTAGTCAAACTTGAGAAGGATTAATAATTAATTAGTGATTAATTAATTATTCCTTGAGAAAAATAAGATAATTAATAATTTATCTGTTTATTTTTCATAACTGGGTCAATGATTTATTGGTTTAATGATTTATTTAATTATTCTTCATGGGTTTAATTATAAATCACTTAACAAATGTGGTTTATTAAGTAATTTCTCACAGTGAAAGCAATTTTACTATGGTAAAATTGGCCTTACATGGTGTACTTCGACCCATCTGGTAAATTAACGCTAGATGATCAATTTTTTGGTGATAAAACATTGCCCCCCGACGTACAGTGTTAGGAGAAAAACGTATGACTAAAGTATGTTGTAAAGACACAATCACTAGAGAACAAAGTGGAGTCATAGAGAGAGAGAGACCAATAGAGCTTAAGCGAAAGAGGATAGGGATAGAGGGGGTGAGACCAATGCAGCTCTCCTTTTATGTTGTGGTACCGATCTCAATGAGGCGGGGGAGGCATACTTATACTCGTAGAGATAACTTAGTACACAAATAATGATGCACCCAAAAACAAAAACTGAGCAATGAAGTACATGTTGAATGGTACATGACACATTGGCATAAGTGAGCCAAAAAATAATACAATGTGTCTCATATACATAATGCATTTGGAAAAAACATGAGCCAGGACTGAATACAATATCATTTGAGTACATGAGATATAATGGCCCTTCCCTCAAAAAATGGGTGGGAGGGAGGGTAGAACAACTGAAGAAGCCCTGCTGAACAGGGAAGGTTTATGCAAGACTGAATGAATCATCTAAAGGAGATGTGCATGCTATGAATATTGCGATTGGTAGGAACCGAACCCATAAAATATGTGAAACTGCATCTGACGATGTATCATAATATGAAGGCATATGTGCATTTGGGGGGCTACCTAAAGGACCACCCCCTCATGAGGGCTGAAACATCTCACACACACCTGGAAATTGCTAGTATAATCTGCTACATCACTAGATCATCAAGTGTATGAATCAGGAGCATGAAACAACCATTCAAAGGGAAATAATGAATCCCTCTATTCGATCTGAGTTACTGAACAAGAATGGAAGATAGAACCAAGATACACCACCCTCTAGGTCATTCTTCTGGAATAAATGAGCTGATGTTGATAGAATAGGGCCCACGATAGGTGAGGCAATGAGGATCCTCAACTAAGGCACGAGGGAAAATAGTGATGTGACTGATGGACTGACACCAGGGACAATGGAGAAAATGGGACTAAGGGAAAAAAATATGACTTCCCTTGTTAGAGCATAAAGTGCACGGTTGACTTGGTAGGGACTGACTTGACTCCTGAGGGGATGGGGGACAGTATGACCGGGGACCAAAATGGGTGACACAAGATGAATGGTATTCAAATATGGATGGAATACCATGACATGATATAATGGGATATGAAACAGACTCCATGGATGCAAGGGTGACTCATCATGGATGCTCTGAACAAGGGTAAGTCAATGACGTTGCCACACAGAATAGGCCTAGTGGGGACCATGAAAACATGACTAGATGATGGTTACTCATGAAGAAAATCGACACGTGAGATGAAAAGTATTAAGGGGAGGTGGTGCCTAAGGTACAATGTCGCATATGAAGATATTCTATTTTGAGAGGCGACGAAGTGACCCTTCTTGGAAAAATGACTTCATTGTGAAGTGTCAAATCATCAAAGGAAATGATGAAACCTACCTAAATGCATGACAAAAATAAATATACACAAATCAATGTGATATGCTATGGGTAAAATTTCTTAAGGTAGAGTGCATTATGAGGATTAGGAAGGAGTTGGCCTTCAAAATCTTCTAGGAGATATGACCCCTTTGCCTAAGTCCTTACGAATGATGTAAGGTCCTAGCCATAATGATTCGAAATTCCCATGTCCCGGGGTATCATGGGCCTAGTCATATACCAAAACAAGATCACCTTTGTGGAAGGAAGGAGGGATGACTTTTCGGTCATACTGAGCTTTGGTGTGCTTTTTGGCCACTTCAATGGTTTTTAAAGAAACACGACAATCTTCAGAGGCATGTTCAAGCATGACAAGTATTTGTTCTAATGGTTGGGTGTTAGGGAGAAGTTTGACAACTAGGTGAAGGGAAGGGATCTCATACTCAATTGGAAAGACTGCCTCCTCGCCAAAAACAAGGTGGAAAGGAGTGAACCCAATGGTGGTTTTGACATAAGTTATGTAGGCCCAAAAAGATGGGAAGAGCATAAGGTGCCAATTGGACTTGTGCTTATTCACCGCCCGCTGAAGCATGATTTTGAGAACGTTGTTGACTGCTTCAACCTATCCATTAACTTGGGGGTAATAAGATGATGAATATTGGTGTTGCAATACAAACAGTGTGGATAACTCACACCATACCTCATCTTCAAAATTTCGGCCATGGTTAGAGACCAATTGTTTCGAAACCCCGAATCGAGCGATAACATGGTTAAAAAAGAAAAGGGTTGCGGTAGTCACTATGTAATTGAACATTGGCATGGCCTCAACCCATTTGGTAAAATAGTCAATCGCCATGATAATATACTTATGGTTATGAACAGATGGTGGTCAACACTCCATAAAGTCAATGGCCCATTTATAGAAAGGACCAACAATGATGACAGGATGGAGGGGAGCCGGTGGGGCTCTTGCCTTTTAGGCAAAACTTTGGCAATTGTGGGAGTGTTTGACTACCTCAATGCAATCACTGAAGAAAGAAGGCCAAAAGTAACCAATGCACATGACTTTATAGGGAGTGGCCATACCGGATAGGTGACCACCACAAGTGCCGCTATGATAGGAATTTAGCACTTGCTCTGCTTCAGGATGGGTGAGACAACGATGAAGGATAGAATCCATGCCGTGACGATAAAATTCATCATTGATGAGAAGGTAGCGAGGGGCCTGGTATCGAATTCGTTTTTGATCATCAAGAGTAAGATGAGGGGAAAATTTTTGGGTTCGCAAATATGTGAGAATATCTTTGTACCAAGGATCATCCAAAGTGATGACAAACAAGTGTTCATCCAAGAGCTTGTCATTAACCAACATGTCACTTAAACCAATGGGTAGTTCAGAAAAGAGTTTGGCGAGGGCCAAACCTTTCTTACTCTTAGGCATAACAAACTCAAGATCGAATTCCTGGAGGATGACGATCCAACGTGCATACTTCCTATTGATGATCCATCGACTCAATAGGAAGGTCATGGGGTTGGAGTTTGTTATGACCCTAGTGGTATGCATAAGGATATAGTGACGAAGCTTTTGGATGGAGAACACGACAGGAAATGCCAATTTCTCTTCGTGAGAGTAGTTCACAGGGGGACCTACAAGATTCTTACTGACATAGTAGATAATGTGCTCATTCTAATCATCATCTTCTTGAATAAGGACCCCATTGATCAAATGGGCAGAAGATGAGATGTATAATATGAAATCCTTAGTGAAGTCAGGGGGACTGATCAAGGGAGTGGAAGTGAGAGCATGCTTCAGGACATCAAAAGACTATTAAGCATGATCATCCCAAACAAATGGAATGGTTGAGCGAAGGAGTCTAAGAAAACCATGCGCAATGGTCGCATAGTCAGGCACGAACATGGGAAGGAAGTTGGCTTTACCTTGAAGTCTTTGTAACTGGCGCAAGGTATGAGGAGGTGGCAGCTCAAGAATGGCTTGAAATTTTAGGTGGTCAAGAGTGATACCATCTTTCAACACAATGAATCCTAACATATGGCTGGTGGGAACATAAAAGACGCATTTCAACGGATTAAGATGAATGTTATACTAGTGACATCGGATAAAAATGGTGCGCAAATCATGAATATGTTGCGCCCGAGAACTAGAATGAGCAGTGAGATCGTCAAGGTAAGAAATGATAAGATGCGCCAAGTCATTAAAAGAGTATGACATGGCCCGCTGAAATGTGGCTCTAGCATTCTTTAAGCCAAATGGCATGATCCTATATGCAAAGGTTCCCCATAGACTAATGAATGCTGTCTTTAACTAATCGGGACAATGGATATTGATCTGGTTTTACCTGGAGAATCCATCCATAAAGGATAGAACGTCATGCCCGACACACTCATTAGTGATCTGGTCAATAAAGGGTGTGGGAAAGTTTTCTTTGGGACAAGCTTTGTTCAGGTCGCGAAAATCCTTGAAGAAACAAATTGTGCCTTTCTTCTTGAGAACAAGAACCGAGTTGGATACCCATGTGGTATACTCAATGGAATAGATGAAATCAGCCTAGTTGAGCTTGCAGATCTCATATTTTATGGCCTCATGACGAGAAGGGTGAATGGGTCTCAACTTCTGACGGACAAGAGTGGAATTAGGCCATGTGTCGTTATGGTGTTCAATAATGGCCGGATCAAGTCTGGGCATCTCAGAGTAAGACCAAGTGAAAACATCACAGAGTTCTTTGAAAAGTTTGGTGTAAGCTTTGATTTCTTCCAGGGTGCACTGTGCCCCCAAGTTAATGTTTTCTTTGACCCCTGGTTTATCTGAAATGTTGATTTTGATAGTGGGAGAGATGTTGGCCATATTTGAAAGCATTTGGGGCAGGGATGGGATTTCGAAACCAATCGACTTCACCATGGATGAAGTCTTTTGATTCCACAACATATTGGTCATGAGACTGTTGTTGCAGGAAGTATGCACAATGGTGCATATCATTCCAAGGGTAATCAGGGGTAGACATAGCTTCCATGATGTCCTCATCAGAATGGAAGATGGGAGGATGGGAGGAAGATTGACTACATGATGCAGCGAATGCACTTGGTGTATCATCCTGAGAAAGAAGGTTCACATACACATCATTTGGAATGGTAGACAACGAGCTAGTAGATGGTGTAGAAATTCTCACTGTAGATTAAATTGATTATGCAATGCACTAAAGAAAAATAATTAATCTACTTCTACAATCAACTTTGCATAAGCTTAATTGATTTTGAGAAAGATCAAACAGAACACATATAACAGAGAAGAAGAATCAATCACACATGAAACACAAAAGAATACTCTGGGGAAAGCCTTAGCTAAAAACCCCGCTATTTGTATTATCATACAAGTGGAATTATCTAAGGATTACACAAAGCTTTAGCTCTCAAGTTATCCAACCCTCAGTACAATCCCTCACTGTTGCTCATAGAAAGAATAGACAACACATATGCCTACTCATCTCTCCTCCAAGCCTCCTATTTCCTTGCGCAATTTTCCCTGGGTCCTCTAGTTGTAACCTATGTGATTCTCACCTCACACACCGCTCTGACCTCTATAGAAACTGGAAAATCCTCAAGGAATGAATTCCTTCTGCATGCAACAGATTTCCTAATGGGAATATTCTTGCAACTGATAGTACACTATCCCTACCTTTGATATCAATTGGGTCTTTGTATGAACTGACATGCATGAGTTATTTATGAGAGAATATTCAGTTATCTGGAGTACACTAGTTTCATGCATGCATGCATTAACTAACTGAACTCACAATTAGTTCCACAAACTGTTTGGAACTAATTTAACTGGACTTAACTCAGTTAACTGAGCTAACTAATTACAACTGAAATACAACTCACCCTTATCTCCTTTACTAAGGGATAACTTCCTCAATCAAAGGGATAACTATTGCATGACTTCACAAAGACTTCATGTATGAATTTCTCCAACTAACTAGCTCAAGATGAATTAATTAATTATTTTTCAAACAGCTGGTGAGACTAAATTCTAATTTTAATTCTCAATTTTAATTCAAGGAAAAATTAAAATTGGAATATATCCTGAAATGTTATCTATAGCAATGTTATTTTTAGCATTTCTATTTTTAGTATTTCTATTTTTAGTATTTCTTGTTGCTATTTTCAACACTCCCTCTCAACATTAAAGGGATTATCTACCACCCCGATCCCATCTCTATGTTACTCGAATTTACACTTTGACAATTCCTTAGTCAAAATGTCAGCATCTGCTCCTCGGTCAAAATATGCTGCAACAACATGATCCTCCTCGCCACATAGTTTCTGAGATGATGATACCAAATGTTGATATGGTTGTACCTGTCATGAAATGCTAGATTCTCAGAGAGTTTGATACAACTCTGATTATCACAATAGATGACAGTTGGATCCTGTAGAATTTCCCAGTTTAGATCAACAGATTATGCAATATAATAAAGCAAAATACAAGATCTACTTCTGCAACAAACTTTGCGGAAGCTTAATCGAATATGACCAAGATCAATAAGAACACATATAACTGAGAATGAGAAAGAAATCACACATGAACATAGAAGAATACTTTGGGAAAGCCTTAGCCTAAAACCCCAATCTCTGTAATATCATACAAGTGGAAATATGTTCAGGTTACAAAAAGGATCAGCCCACAAGCTATCCTGCTCTCTTTGCAATAGAATAATACAGCTCACAGACTGAATAGACACAACATATGTCTTCCTCCAGCCCTTCAAACCTCCTATTTACTTGGTTTTTCTTGCGGTCTAGTGGTGCCACCTGTGTGAATTGGCCTCAGCACACACTCACTAAACTGAAGAAGTAACTGTGCAATATCTAAGGAATGAATTCCTTCTGCATGCAAGAGATATCCTCCAAGGAATATTCTTGCAACTGACAGTACATTGTCCCATCACCTAATCTCAACTGGGTCTCTGACTGAACTAACATGCATGAGTTATTTATGAGAGAATATTCTGTCATCTCAAGTGTAGTAGTTGCATGCATGCATTAACTAACTAAACTCACAATTAGTTCAACAAACTATTTGAAATAATCTAGCTAGACTTAACTCAGATAACTAAGCTAACTAATTACAACTCATAGTACAACTCATCTTGATCTCCTTTAATCAAGAATAACTTCCTCAATCAATGGAGAAACTGTTGCTTGTCTTCACATAGACTTCATGTTTGATTTCCTACAACTAATCAACTCAAGATGAATTAATTAATTATTTTACAAACAGTTGGTAAGATCAAATTTGAATTTTACTTCTCTATTTTAGTTTAGGGACTAACTAAAATAAGAAGGTATATCGAAATGCTATTTATAGTAGTGCTATTTTTAGCATTTCTTGTTGCTATTCTCAACACTCCCTCTCAACAAGAAAGGGATTATCAGTAAATGTGGAACTCAAACTTGCATTTTGACAATGTCTTTGTCAAAATATCTGAATCTTGTTCCTCGGTCGAAACATACAGCAACAACATGATCCTCTTGACCACACAGTCTCGAAGATGGTGATACCAGATATCAATGTGCTTGAACCTGTCATGAAAAACTAGATTCTCAGAGAGTTTGATACAACTGTGATTATCATAGTAGATCATTGTAGGGTCCATCCTCTAACCAAACAATCCCACTAGAATCTTCTGCATCCAAATGGCCTCACATGCAGCCTGACTAGTAGCCATGTATTTAGCCTCTACTGAGCTGTACCAGGAAACTGTAGCTGAACCAAGGTTTAAGATTCCTCCAGAAGTGCTCTTTTGGTCTGATGGAATCCCTGCCTAATCCATATCTATGAAGCCCTAAAGCTTCACTCCCTCTGTCCGTTTGTACCACAATCCAAACTGAGATGTGCCTTTGAGGTATCTCAGCACATGCTTCGCAACCTTCCAAAACAACTTGGTAGGCTGAACCATAGCTTGACTCAGCTAGTTCATCGCAAATCATAAGTCTGGTTGTGTGTTCACCAAATACATAAGTGAACCCACCAGCTACCAATAAACAGTAGCAGCTACTACCTCACCTGAATTAGCATCCTCCTTCCTCCAGTTCCTAGCTAGAGGAGTTTGCATGGGTTTGCACTTCTCCATATGGAACCGCCTGAGGATCTCATTGGCATACTTACCTTGAGACACAAAAACTTCTCCATCTCTCTGCCACACTTCCATGCCTAGAAAGTAGTGCATAATACCCATGTATTTCATTTTTAACTCTCTTGCAAGGTCCTCCTTGCAAGACCGGATCAGCTGATCATCATCTGTCAAAATCAGATCATCGACATAAAGAACAATGATCAATGGCTTACCTTCTACCATGATGTGGTAAAGGTTCACATTTGCTTCACTCTTGGTGAAGCCCAACCCGGTGATATAGCTGTCGATCCTGGTGTACCAAGCATGAGGTGCTTGCTTCAGCCCATACAAAGCCCTCTTGAGTCGGCACACATGCGACTCACGATCGAAGGTCTCTAAACCTTTTGGCTGCTCAATGTACACCTCCTCCTCAATCTTCCCATTGAGGAATGTTGTCTTCATGTCCATCTGATGGATTCTCCAACCCATTTGAGCTGATAGTGCCAACATCGATCTGATAGATGAGTACCTTGCTACAGGAGCAAAGGTCTCATCGTAGTCAATCCCCTTGACCTGTGAGAAACCACAAGAAATAAACCTTGCCTTGTGTTTCTCAACGCTACCATAAACTACCTGCTTTACCTTGTAAAGCCATCTGGAACTCACCACTGACTTGTCTTGAGGTCTTAGGACAACATCCCAAACACAGTTCCACACGATGGAGTCATACTCCTTAACCATTGCATCAACCCAGACTGGTTGTTGCATTGCCTCCTTAAATGAAGAAGGCTCAGAATCTACACACTCCCCAAGCAGGGCCATGTAACCAGTGTACCGCTCAGGTGACCTCCTCTATCTACGTTGAGAAGATGGTTGTCCCACATTCTCTCATGCATCAAGCATCAACTTGTCAGCTTCCCTTGAGTGTTTCTGCCCATCTTTGGAAGTCTTAGCATGAGTGGATGTCTCCACTCCTAGACCCTCTGCATGCGGCTGCTCTACATCAATATGGAGTTCCTCCTCCTTAGGAAATAAAAGTTCCTCATCTGCATGCAACTTGAGCTCCCTCTCAAGTGATACTCACATGGCTTTCTGCTTGTCAAACTTTAGATCCCTACATACCACTGTCCTCTGACTGGTAGGCAGGAACACCCGAGAGTTGTGGGGTGTATCCGTGTACCCTAAAAGTATTCCCAACTTAGCTGTGGGTTCTAGATTCTTCTGGGAATCTTTGTCACATGACAGTAAACTGATGATCCAAATATTTAGAAGTGACTCACATCTGGTCACTTCCTGGAAAAGGCCTCCATAGGCGTCTTCATTCCCAGTATATGGTGCGGGCTTTTGTTCTACAAGTATACTATGGTATTGCATGCCTCAGCCCACAAATGCAGTGGTAGGCTTTGGTCATGCAACATCACTCGAGCTACTCCCACAATTAATTTGTTCTTCCTTTCAGCCACCCCATTTTGCTGTGGGTTGTGGGGTGCCATCATCTCCTGTTTAATTCCTTTTGCAGCGTAGAAGTACTTAAACTGCTAGGATACATACTCTCCACCATTGTCACTATGCAAGGATTTTATTTTCTTTCTAGATTCTTTCTCTATCAAGAATTTAAACTCACAAAACCTCAAGAAGGTTTGATCCTTATTTTTCATAAAGTAGATACAACATCTACGAGAAAAATCATCAATAAAAATAACATAATACCTTTGTTTAGCAGTGGAGGATGTAGAGAATGGTCCACAAACATCTGGGTGAACTCGCTCCAGGATTGCTCTGGCTCTACTGTGTCGATTCAGAAAGGAATATTTCACATACTTACCCAAGGTACAACCTTTGCATGTATTCATCTCCTCTAGTTTTCCCTTGGGAAGTGCGGTAGAAATATGCTGCATGATCTTCAGGGCTCCATGGTGCAAGTGGCCGAATCTTCTATGTCGTACCTCACCAACATCTTGGCTCTGCACCATCTCAGCTTAGGAACTCAATGCAGCACAGTCATCTACCTCCAACTTGTAGAGATTCTTAACTTGAATCCCTATTCGCTTGGTCTGTCTAGTGTCAATATGCCTCAGGAATACCTTTCCTTTGCTAAAGACTACATCATAGCCTTTATCTTCTAGCATAGCAATGGACACAAGATTCTTCTTCAGACCTAGTACATACTTTACATTAGTTAGGGTGAGGGGAGCTCCATGCTCCCTCTGAAACACAACTGTACCTTCACCTGAAACATGGTACTTTCCATCATCGCCCATCTCGATCTACATTTGGAGATCCTTCTCCTCCAAGGTACTGAAAAGATTCTTGTCACCTGACATGTGGAATGAAGCTCCACTGTCTAGGTACCAAACACATCCCACCATGGATGAAACCATGCATGCAATAATAGAGAAATCCAACTCAAACTGTGAGGCTAGGTGCCTCACCATCAGATCCCTTCGAGGATCGCTTCTTGCATTTCTTCTATGGATAGTTTGTAGCATAATGGCCCACTTCATGACAATGAAAGCATCGCACTTTCGATTTATCAAACTTCTTCCCACCATGGGAAAAACAAGATTTGGATCCGGATGCCTTCCCTTTCCCCTTCCTCACCTTACTCGCTAAGGCTATATTTTCCTCATCATCTTGCTTTGATGAGGATCCATCTCTGGTGCTTCTTCTTATCTCCTCTTGCATCAGATACGACCAAAGTATTTCCTAATCTGGCCGTTTTTCTCTTCCATTTACTAAGTCTTGGTATCTATGCCAGCTCTTAGGAAGACTGAGGAGTGCAAGACTCACCATGTCATCATCAGTTGTCATGATCCCTACACTTCCAAGCTCATCCCTGTAGGTGGTGAGCTTATTTAGATATGTAGAGATTGTGTCACCCTTTTCACACTTGATTTTCTGAAGCTTGTCTTTTAGTGCCAGCTTCCTCTGATCCTTGCTATTCTGATATAGATCTTTCAATGTTTTCCACATCGAAAATGATGTCTCCTTCCCACGGAGACTCGAGAATATGTGGTCTCAAACTCCCTCCAGAAGAATTCTCCTTGCTCTAGCCACACATTTCTTCCATTCCGCCAATTCAGTAGCATTAGCCGCTACGGGCTTAGGGACTTCTTGATCAATGAAGTCCTTTAGACCGTTATCCTCTAATACTACTTCCATGATCCTTCCAGGCTATATAATTCAAACTGCCATCAAGAGCATATTCAAGTCTTAAGCCATTGAACGCCATTGGTGAAAATGAGATGTGATAAGAACTCGATTTCTATATTCAGGAAACTCAAACTTTGAACTTCTCCCTTCTTGTATATAGTTCTCTCCTTTGATCACCTTTGCTCTAATACCATGTAGAATTTGCCAATGTAGATCAACAGATTATGCAATATACTAAAGCAAAATACAAGATCTACTTCTACAAAAAACTTTGCAGAAGCTTAATCGAATATGAGCAAGATCAGTAAGAACACATATAATTGAGAATGAGAAAGCAATCACACATGAACACATAAGAATACTCTGGGGAAGCCTCAGCCTAAAACCCCGATCTCTGTAATATCATACAAGTGGAAATATGTTCAGATTACAAAAAGAATCAACTCACAAGCTATCTTTCTCTCTCTACTGTACCAAGAAACTGCAGCTAAACCAAGGTTGGAAATTCCCCTTGATGTTCTCTTTTGATCTGATGGACTCCCTACCCAATCTGCATCTATGAAGTCCTATAGATTCACTCCCTCTGACCGTCTATACCATAATACATACTGATATGTGCCTCTAAGGGAACTCAAAACATGCTTAGCTGCCTTCCAAAACAGCTTGGTAGGATGAACCATAACTTGACTCAGCTGGTTCACTGCATAGCACAAGTCTGGTCGTGTGTTCACTAAGTACATCAGTGAACCCACAAGCTGCATATACACAGTAGCTTCTACTACTTCTCTTGAAGTAGCATCCTCCTTCCTCCAGTTACTTGCTAGAGGAGTCTGCATGGGCTTGCACTTCTCCATGTAGAATCTCCTGAGTATCTCATTGGAATACTTGCCTTGGGACACAAACACTTCCCCATCCTTCTACCACACTTCATGCCTAGAAATTAGTGCATGAGACCCATGTCTTTCATCTCGAACTCTCTTGCAAGGTCCTCCTTGCAAGACATGATCAACTAATCATCACCTATCAATATCAGATCATCAACATAAAGAACAATGATCAACTGCTTACCTTCCACCATGATGTGGTACAAGTTCACATTCGCTTCACTCTTTGTGAAGCCCAACCTGGTGAAGTAGTTGTCAATCCTGGTGTACCAAGCACAAGGTGCTTGCTTCAGCCTGAACAAAGCTCTCTTGAGTTGACACACATGCGACTCACGATCGAAGTTCTCAAAACCTTCTGGCTGCTCTATGTACACATCTTCCTCAATATTTCCATTGAGGAATGCAATCTTCACATCCATTTGATGGATCTTCCAACCCATCTGTGCTGATAGTGCCAACATTGGTCTGATAGATGAGTACCTTGCTACAGGAGAAAAAGTCTCATCATAGTCGATCCCCTCGACCGATGAGAAACCATGAGTAATAAACCTTGCCTTATGTTTCTCCACACTACCATTAGCATCTTGCTTTACCTTGTAAAGCCAACAAGAAATCACAACTGACTTGTTCTCTAGTCTTGGAACAACATCCCAAACACTATTCCAAACTATGGAGTCATACTTCTCCACCATAGCATCAACCCAAATCTACTGCTGCACTGCTTCCTCAAAGGAAGATGGCTTGATCTCAACACATTCCCCAACAAGGGCCATGTATCTAGTGTAGCTATCAAGTGACCTCCTCTGTCTGTGCTGAGAAGATGGTTCTCCCACATTCTCTTGCGCATCTGACAACAATATGTCAGCTTCCCTTGAGCGCTTCCACCCATCTCTAGAAGACTCTGCTTGAGTGGATGCCTCCACTCCTGGAACCTCTGCATGCAACTTCTTTGCATCAATCTGAAGCTCCTCCTTTTTAGGAACCAAAAGTTCCTCCACAGCCTGTAGTTGGAGCTCCCTCTCAAGGGAAACTCACATGGCCTTTTGCTTATCAAACTTTAGATCTCTGCGTACCACTGTCCTCCGATTGGTAGGTAAGTACACCCGATAGTTGTGAGGTGTACCCCACAATTATCCCCAACTTTGTTGTTGTCTTAAGTTTCTTCCGAGCATCCTTGGTCACATGGCAATAAACTGATGAGCCAAAGATCCTGAAGTGACCCACATCTGGTCTCTTCTTGGAGAAAGCTTCCTCTGGTGTCTTCATCCTAAGAATTCGATGTGGGCTTCTATTCTACAAATAGAACACTATGTTGCAGGCCTCAGCCCATAAATGAAGTGGTAGGCCTTGGTCATGCAACATCACTTGAGCTTCCCCCACAATTGTTCTATTATTCCTCTCGGCCACACCATTTTGTTGTGGGTTATGGGGTGCCGTCAACTACCGTTTAATTCCTTCCGCTGCATAGAAGTCCTTAAACTCTTGAGAGACACACTCTCCACCATTGTCACTTCTTAAGGGCTTGATTTTCTTTCTAGATTCTTTCTCAACCAAGACTTTGAACTCACAAAACCTTGAGAAGGTTTGATCCTTCTTCTGCATGAAATAGATCTAGCATTTACGAGAAAAATCATCAATGAAAATCACATAATACCTTTGTTTCACGGTGAAGGCTGTTGAGAATGGTCCACACATATCTATATGAACTCGCTCTAAGATTGCTTCAGCTCGACTGTTTTGATCATGAAAGGAGGATTTTGCATACTTACCCAAAGTACAACCTTTGCATGTGTCCACTTGATCAAGTTTACCTTTGAGAATTCTGGTAGAAATCTGCTGCATTATCTTCAAGGCCCCATGATGCAAGTGGCCCAACCTTCTATGCCATAACTCTCCAATATCTTGGCTTTGCACCAATTCTGCTTTGGAACTCAATGCCTCATAATCATCTACCTCTAGCTTGTAGAGATTCTTCACTCAAATCCCAATCGTCTTGGTCTGACCTGTGGCTATGTGTCTTAGGAATGCCTTTCCTTTATTGAAGACTACATCATAGCCTTTGTCTTCCAACATCGTGACCGATACCAAGTTTTTCTTTAGTCTAGGCACATGCTTTACATTAGTCAGCGTGAGAGGAGCTCCATGCTCCCTCTGAAACACAACCGTACCTTCACCTGAAGCACGTTACTTTCCATCATTGCCCATCTCTATCAGCATCTTGAGGTCTTTCTCCTCCAAGGTACTGATTAAAATCTTATTGCCAGTCATGTGGAATGAGGCTCCACTGTCTAGGTACCAAACACAACCCACCATGGATGAAACCATGAATGCAATGAGGGTAAAATCCAATTCGAACTGTGAGGCCAGTGCCTCATATTCTGATCCTTTCGAGGATCCCTTAGTGGATTTCTTCAATGGACAATTTGTTGCATAATGGCCCACCTCATGACAATTAAAGCATCTCACTTTAGATTTGTTAATCTTCTTCCCTCCATGGGAAGAACTCGATTTGGAATGGGAATCCTTCCCTTTCCCTTTCCTAGCCTTACTTGCTAAGGTTAGATTTTCTTCATCATCATGCTTAGATGAAGAACCATCTCTGGTGCTCCTCCTGATCTCCTCCTGCGTCAGATTCGACCATAGTCATTCCCAATCTAGCAGTTTCTCTCTTCCATTCACTAAGTCCTGGTAGCTATGCCAGCTCTCAGGAAGACCTAAGAGAGAAAGACTCACCATATCATCATCGGCTGTCGTGATTCCTACACTTTCAAGCTCATCTCTGGAGGTGGTGAGCTTGTTCAGATATGTAGAAATCGTGTCGCCCTTTTACAATTGATTTTCCAAAGCTTGTCCTTCAACACTAGTTTCCTCTGATCACTGCGGTTTTGATATAGGCCCTTCAATGTCTTCCACATTAAAAATGGAGTCTCCTTCCCAAGGAGACTCGAGACAATATGGTCTCGAACTCCTTCGAGAAGAATCCTCCTCACTCTTGCCACACATTTCTTCCATTCCACCAATTCTTGGGCATTAGCTGCTGTTGGATAGGGGACTTCTTAATCAATGAAGTCCTTCAAACCATTGTCTTCTAATACTACTTCCATGCGATCCTTCCATGCTATGTAATTCGAGCTACCATCCAAGGAATATTCGAGTCTCAAGCCATTGAATGCCATTGGGGAACTTTGAGATGTGATAAGAAATCGATCTTGTACCTGCAATCAAGAACTTCAAACTTCGAACTTCTCCCTTATCAATATGTTGTTCACAGCTCTGATCACCTTTTCTCTAATACCATGTAGAAATTCTCACTGTAGATTAAACTGATTATGCAATGTGTTAAAGCAAAATACTTAATCTACTTCTACAATCACCTTTGCGGAATCTTAATCGATTTTGAGCAAGATCAAACAAAACACATATAATAGAGAAGAAGAAACAATCACACACGAAACATAGAAGAATACTCTGGGGAAAGCCTTAGCTAAAAACCCCGCTATCTGTATTATCATACAAGTAAAAATATCTCAGGATTACACAAAGCTTTAGCTCAAAAGCTATCCAACTCTTAGTACAATCCTCACTGTTTCTCATAGACAAAATATATAACACATATGCCTACTCCTCTGTCCTCCAAGCCTCCTATTTCCTTGTGCAGTTTTCCTTGGGTCCTCTAGCTATAACCTATGTGATTTTCACCTCACACACTACTCTGACCTCTATAGAAACTGCACAATCCTCAAGGAATGAATTCCTTCTGCATGCAAGAGATTTCCTCATGGCAATATTCTTGCAACTGATATTACACTGTCCCTACCTTTAATCTCAACTGGGTCTTTGTCTGAACTGACATGCATGAGTTATTTATGAGAGAATATTCAGGTATCTGGAGTACACTAGTTTCATGCATGCATGTATTAATTGACTGAACTCACAATTAGTTCAACAAACTGTTTGGAATTAATTTAACCAGACTTAACTCAGTTAACTAAGATAACTAATTACAACTCAAATACAACTCATCCTTATCTCCTTAATTAATGGATAACTTCCTCAATCAAAGGGATAAATCTTACATGACTTCACAAAGACTTCATGTTTGAATTTCTCTAACTAATTAACTCAAGATGAATTAATTGATTATTTTTCAAACAATTGGTGAGACTAAGTTCAAATTTTAATTCAAGGACAAATTAAAATTGGAATATATCTTGAAATGCTATCTATAGCAATGCTATTTTTAGCATTTCTTATTACTATTTTCAACAGATGGAAGATCTACAGATGTTGAGACCTGAGATTCTGTTGAAAGAGGTTCGACAAAAGCGCATGCAGAAACCTCAAAAAGGTTTTCCTGCAAGAAATTCAAGGATGATGATAGGTAAAGGATATGGCCCGTGGAGTTCGTCACCTCGACATCGGGCGGAGGGATCACGATGGTGGGACAAGAGTCCCCTTGTTCTAGTTTACTAGTGGTACCAGAATCCACAAGTAGAGGAGTAGGTGATCCACTACTAGTGGTCTTGTATCTGTGAAGTGCCTCAAGACAATCACGAAATTTGTCGAGATGAGGGAAACAACGGGAATAGTGACCATGATGATTGCACAAGGCAAAAGGGTGATTTGTGCATAACATTATGAATTTCTTGGCTGGATTCAGTAAGGTAACTTGGACCTTAGGGATATTTGGCTCAGGGAACATTTCATGAACCAAAGGTTTGAGATGAGGGAGTTCAGGACAATTATTGGTGCCATGCCCAACAAATTTACACAAAGCACATGGAGGTGACAGGTTTGGGGCTTTGGTGGCTGGAGGAGCTTAGGGAGCCTTGTCCTTAGGTTCTTTCCTCTTGGATTTGTCCCCCTGTCCAGATGCCTTCGCAACAGGGGTAGGTTCCTGTTGAGGTTGTGGTGGAACTGGAGCAGCGGTAGTGGCCATAGGGACTATTGAACCGGGGCAAAGCATGATAAGGTCTTAGCTAACTAGGAAGAGTGCTTACAGGGGGATCAATGTACCATACTAGGATCCCCAACTTCATATTAGGGATGACCAATGAAGCCATGATAGGGACATAAAAGATTCCTAGGGGAGGAAATAAGAAAGGTATTTGGCCTGCAGGGTAATGTCCCAACAGAATAGCTCCGGTTGGGAACGTAGGAGAGGCACCCACAAATGGAGGAGATCCTGGGGGGTGGATTTGGATGGCTCACTTAAGAGGGTAACAACAGGGCGTTGAGGAGCTAGTTTTTTATTAGATGTACCATACTGCTTGTGAGCAAACTTTGACGCTTGTAACATATAAACACTCAAAGAGATAGGCTCAGAGATGAGAGGGGGAGGACCATGGAAAGCACCCAACAATGAGGAATCTTTGTAGACTCTGGGTGAAACACCAGTGGGAGGAGTGGCAGACTATTTATCGAACATGAATGAGATAATGGACTTAGGGGAGGTCACAGATGTTGGCTCATAGTATGTCAACTAATCGATGGTGATGATCTTCCCTTCATGGGGGAAGCACATCTTGTGGAAAACCCTAGATGTGACAACTAACATGGCATATGTGTACTACGACCCAAAAGAATGTTGTAATCCAGAGGGGCATGAATAACCTTAATGTCTACATTAACATTCTTGCCCACAAGAGTCACTCGACAATTGCGATACATGTCGAGAGGCTGGGAGGAGTGAACGTCCCAAGCACGCAAAGTGATGTTGGATGGGGATAGCTTAGGTGACTTAAGTTGTTTCCAAATTACAATGGACATCACACAGGTGGATGCATCTTTGTTAATAATGCATTAGGAGATGATGGCATTATGGACTCACACTAGTATCTAGAAAGCAACGGATGAAGCTAATGGGGGATGTTCTGATGTATCAATTGGGAAGATAATCAAATGATCGTCAGAAGGATCTACTATGCCCAAATCAGTTAGTAGAGATTTCTTTGATATGGACATGAATGGAGTACTTCCAAAATCAACATGGAAGTAAGTGATTGTGACAAGTCATCTACTATACTTTGTGTATGGAAACTCAGTTAGAATCTGCATTATAGCATAATGGGATCTTAGGAATTGATTCAAATTTAGGTTGAGGGATATGTAGCAGAAAATTTGGTGTTGTAAGAGGTTCAGTGGATGCTTTGGTTTTGGACTCAGTGGCAGATGAAGTCAATGGCTTGTCATATTTACGCAACCGAGTTCGCAGGTTGATATCAGAGGGATTAACCCCATTATAATTCATCATGAGGATATGGTAGCCACCAGGACCAGAAGGTTGGGGATGATGGGCTGCTTGACCTGGATGGGATTGAGCAACAAAAAATCCTTACTAAGGGAAATGATTTGTAAGCACTACTGAATGAGATGGCACAGGATTTTGAGGCGAATTCTAGACGGGCGGTTGACCTCTAGAAGCTACTTGAACTTCCCACATTTGGCACATCTGGGGTAAGAGAGGACACTCATGTGTATAATGGCCATGTACACCACAATAGGCACAAGGCTTGTTCGTACAAATAGCCTTGTTCTGATTGGGCTAACTACCCTGTTGCTGGTTGTTGGTGTTAGGATGGTTCCCATGGGGTTCACTATGTTCATTACCTTGATTACCCTGGTTACCCTGGTTACCCTTCCCCTTATTCTTTTTCTTCAAATTTTGGGGATTGGTCGCACTTTGTTGTGCAAACACTTGACCCTGAGTGGGCGGTGGCTGCTGGGGCTGAGGATGCATGGGAGGCTGCGGTGGTAATGCTTGAGGGGCTGGAGTACTCGGCTGTGCATAGGGATAAGATGGTGGAGGAGCTACAATTTGATAGATAGGTTGAGCATTGGTTGTCCCTGAAAATATGTTGTTAGCTGGAGGGGCATAAGTGTTGGAGGAACTGGTGCCCCCTATAGATAACCATAACTTTGCTGAGTATATGGCAAAGGATGTGACATGGATCCAATGATACTGTCGGTGGCATGAGATGCCCCCAGTGCATTGTCACCTCCAAGATGGGAGAGGTCTGGAATGATGGTATAGACATAACCAGATTGCACATAAATCAAGCATATCTCAAAGCGATTTGGAGAGCTTCATCCTCTGTTTGAAGAAAATGGGATGCGACATATTTGGCAATGGGTGATAGAAGGCTCCTAAGAAACCAATCGAGGTAGACACGATCTTTGAAGGGTGGAGCACATCATGTGCTCCTCATTATATGCCATTCTTGAATATGATTGGAAAGGCGAGTGGTAGAGGATTGACGAAATGCAGTCAAGAGCTACATACCAATGTCGAATTAGAGACGTAATTGAAAATATAAGAGGAACACTTTAGCAAGCGCCATGAAAATGGAATGAGAGGTGGTGGACTGGTCCACATACCACTTTGTAGCATCTCCAGTGAGTGTGCATTGGAACAACCGAAGACGAATGGAGTCATTAGTGATGGAATTGGATGAACACCACATATGGAAGGAGCGGACATGATTGGTAGGGTCCTCTCCAGAATTACCCTCAAACTTGGGGATGCCAGAGAGAAGCTTAGTTGACATAGATGGCCAACCTGCATCATGGTGTATATGATAATTTATCAACTGGCTAAAATCCAGGAGGCTTAACCCAACAATAAAAGGTAGCATGGGAACTACCAGATTAGTTCCGAAGACGATTCCACTAGATGTGACTACTGTTATAGAACCACAACTAACACCAAGTTGGGTTCCTGCACCAACAGTGGGTCCATACATGATGATGATATGCAGTGAAGGAGACTCAGAATCAGATGAACCAGGAGAAGAGTAGGTATGGGGACTCGGGGGACTATGAACTCGAACCTTGTGGGGAGGAGTAATATGCCCAAGCGAAAGCTAGAGATGAATGCCTAAGAGTCTCCTTGACAAACGACTTGGTGGTGCAATGGTGGTAAGACACAAGTGACACAGAAATGGTGAAGGGAGATCAAAAATATGTTTTTGTCTCTGTGTAGGGAGATAAATTAATTATGTTAGGTTGGATTGGCGGTATAAACTAATCACCCTTCACTTAAGGTGTGCTTGTGTGTGCAAGTGTGTTTATTAATTAAGTCCAGGTTGTGTTTGAAAAAAGAAAAAAGAATCCTAAAAAATAACCTGAAATTGAAAATAGAAAATGAACACAAATCAATTAGCTAAACCCCACCCAAACTGGGTTTGCAAACATTATGCTGGTTGGTGGCGAAATCAACTGAAAACACACTAAAAAGGCCAACATATCTGAGCATCGATGTGACTGGGATCAAATGACACGATATTGTTGGAAAGTGGTGCAGCAGTAGCAAAAAATCAGAGAG
Organism: Pinus taeda; assembly: GCA_000404065.3. NCBI lineage: Eukaryota > Viridiplantae > Streptophyta > Pinopsida > Pinales > Pinaceae > Pinus > Pinus taeda. The sequence continues at coordinate 233,610 of APFE031624607.1, read as the reverse complement.
GAAAATCACTGCAAAAATAAAGGGAGATGGGTGTAAAACCTAGGGAAACCAATGGGACCCTAAGGCAAATGACCAAACAATGTTTAAGATAAAACTTTGGATGGAAACAACCTATTTTTGAAGATATAAAACAAAAGGGTACATATTTGAAAAATATGGTTGAAAGCGTTGCAGAAACTCATACTTCTTACTCAACTAAACTCCTCCTATAAAGGTTCCACGTACTAGAAGCACTAACGGGCTAAATTCCACTTCGATGAGAAAAAGAGAGTAGATCAAGGCCTAAGCAGCATAGGAAATTGGTCAACCAACCCAGTAGATAGCTCTCGGCATAACCCATAATCAGATCTAAAAAAAAATCCCAGAAACCCTAAAAATCGCAGGTACTGACCTGATTCCTAGGAGATCGCAATTTTTGGGCCAGAAGGTGTGCTCTGGACCTCTGGATCACACTTTTGGGGTAGAAAAGTGTGATTTATGCTCCTTGATTCATGGTCAGCAAGTGTCAAAAAAATTTGTTGTCTTTGTTGTGGTTGGTTCCTGTGACTTGCAGAAAAGACCAGAAAACTTATGGAAGTTAGAAATTTTATAGATCTAGGGTTAGAATGCTAGAAAACAACATTAAGAGACCGAAAAAAGAAGAAACCCAAAGTTGAAAATTGAAGGTCACCCAGGTTTTTGGATTAGAAGTAAAAACCCAGCGGAGTCACCAATTTTGTTATAATGTTTTCTTCTCAAAGGTGTACGAAAAGAAATCACTGACAAACATTCTCAACAATATAAATGGCCATTAAACATGGTATATCTGTAGCAAATGATAGAAACAAAACCTTTCAATGCCCTGAACTATGCCACAACCATAGTCAAACACCAAAATGAAATAGTAATAAATGCGGGTAACTCCAATAATCCAATGGAAACCAGATATATAAATAATATATTTTATTAAACAACACCTATGAAGGGAACAAATAAATGTTACTAGTCCCCTCTATGGGATGGGTTCTTCGCCATCCTCAAATGTCTTCAGCTTTTTGTAGAGTTTCTCTCCTCTATAATGTTTAAACCGAACAAATAAAATGTTTGAGCTCAATAGAAACTCAAATGGAAAAGGGAATGGTGAGCGACAGTGATAATAATCAGAGCTGCAAGAGTGAGTGCAACAATGAAAATAATCGAAAGTGAATAATGAATGGAAAACCCTTTTATTTATAACAAAATATTGAGTTATCATCGAATAATGAGTAATAATAAAATATTATTAACCCCATTCTAGAAATAACCACTTGGAATATTTTATTATATTTGGTTAGGAGAGAAAAGTATTTAAACTTTTATTTAGAAATAATAAATAAATAAAT
>APFE031624607.1:216951-232218 GCA_000404065.3 Pinus taeda | reverse complement strand
TAAGGAATAATAATGAAATAATGATTTATTTAATTGTTCCTGAGGGATTTAGTCAAACTTGACAAGGAATAATAATTAATTATTCCTAGAGAAAAATAAGATAATTAATAATCTATCTGTTTATTTTTCATAACTCGGTCAAATATGACAAAGAATATTAATTAATCAATGGTTTAATTAATTATTCCTAGAAGATACTTAAATAAATAGTGATTTATTTAATTATTCTTCATGGGTTTAATTATAAATTACTTAACAAATGTGGTTTATTAAGTAATTACTCACAATGAAAGCAATTTTACTATGGTAAAATTGGCCTTACATGGTGTACTTCGATCCATCTAGTAAATTAAGGCTAGATGATCAATTTTTTGGTGATAACAAAAAGTAAATTCATTTTTACCTCTTGTGAGTGAGCTCTAAGTTGTTTTGTTGGCATTATTGTCATTGATGGAAAAGGAGCATTGAAGGAATGCAAGTAGCAACAAAGCAAGGAGCAACAAGAAGTAGCAAGGAAAGGAGCAACAAGGCAACAGAGGCAAAAGTGTAGTGAAGAGATAGAAAAGAAGCAAAGATGTGATGGAAAAGGAGCAACGAATATGTAGCAAGGCAAGGAATAAAAGAAGGCAAGGTATGTAGTGGCAAGGACAAAGGAGCAACATATACATTAATGCTCATGTTGATAGTATGTTGATGGCTTGATGCTTGGATAATGTTGCAGAGATTGTTTAATGAATAATTTGTGGTGACACTAATTTGTTGTTAAGCTAAATTGTTGTGTCGCAAAGGCAAGACTCCAAGGCAAAGGCAAAGATGTTGCAAAGATTGTTGCGATGCGTTAATGATAAATATTGCTATTTTGTGTAAGTATTAGGTTGATGTATTTAATCATTACATGTGACAGGAATTGATTTTGGATGGATTATCTATTTTTGTACTCTAATATTCAAGATATGAAGAATTTGGAAACGAATGAGTCAGAGGAAAAGAGTCAAGCCTATTCACTTCATATTACTATGTGGGATACAAACCGCCAACAAACTATCCTTATAAAATATGTGATTTTGGAAGGCATTGTGAGTTTAGAGAGTTGGAGTATGAGTGAGAGAAGATTGAGGGGTTATGCATTAGTTACCTGGCACATATAAATTTTATTTGAAACAAATTTGAAGGGAAGAACGGGTAGAAATGAAGATGGAGATATGTAGAATTTATGACCAGGTAAACCAACACATTGTTGTTTCTAATTTGCATCAGGGGATTGCAATCTCCTTTCAAGTAGTGGCTTGATAAATATCAGGTTAGAGCCTGTTGAGGTAGGAGCCTCCTATGGGTTGTAGCCTACAGAAAACATAAGGAAGTTGGAGCTTCCTTGCATGTTGTAGCTTGCAGAAATTTGAGGTAGCATCCTCTTGTAGGTTGGAGCCTACAAAAAATCAGATGTAATAAGGAGTAGGAGCTTGCCTTCACATCAAAACAATAATAAAATTGTGGTTTTATCCCTTTATGGGTTTCCACATATATCTAGTGTCAATATGTGTTTTTATTATGTGGTGACATGATGTTTTGATTAACTTATTACTTGTTGTTCACATATTCAATATGCTGGTAATTATTTGTTAAGTTGTTCATGTCATGTTTCAGTTAAATAATTTAAGGAAAATAATTTTAATTTCCATGAATATACTAAATTGATTCACCCCCCCGCCCCCCTAGTTTAGTCAAGTTTCCATCAATTAGTATTAGAGCAGGTTCCTTTGATGTAAGCCTAACATCTTGAAGGTAGTTCTAGTTGAGTCATGGACTGTCAAATTGTACCTGTGCTTGGTACATCAAACTTTCATGAATGGATAGATAAGGTAAAACTTGAACTGTAGATTATGGACCTGGTGTGTGGAAAATAGTATGTGATTGCTACTGTAGAGACCCTGCCTCTACACAAGTACAACAATGAAATCATAAGGTGGAATGTGTTATGTTTAATAATATTTGTTGGGCTGCCAAATTAACATTCACTTTCACTCTATTTTTCACCTTTATCTCATTGTGTAACTTCATTCCACCACATTATCATTACTACATGAGTTCACATTTACATTTTCCAAAGTTATTAATTTCATGTATTTAGAGTGAGTTTATGATTAAAAGTTAGAAAAATAACATGTATTTGTTGGACACCTAATCCTCAGTGGGTTAGTGTGGAAGCGGAATAGACAAAAGGAAGTCCAGGAGGCCTTGGGATGTGGAACCCAAAGGTAAAACCATGTACTATAAATGTATATCTCTTGTTAATAAAAATGTATTCTCATGTTTTATCTTTCAGATTATGTTGTTGCCCATGTGTGTTTAACATGGTATCAAAGCAGGGATATTCCTGCCCTGCATAATTAATTTGAGCCATTTGTTTTATGGCCTTTCTGTGTAGGTTATTTCTGCCATGAATTTCATGAATATTTCCTTAGCTAAATTTTAGTTGCAACCTGTTAATACCGCTATTATTATCTTCTATTCTCTGAGCGGTTTTTTATAATCTTGATACATATAACACTGCGCTGCCCTGACATTGTTTCATATAATCCACTGTTCATTACTATTCTTGTATTGTCCAACGCTACCTCTTGAGAATTGTCTGTTGATATTCAAATGCCTCTCCTCCCAGGCTACACTACTCACCTTTGCCATATGACTGCATTTGTCAGAATTGTGCTTAATATGTTTTTATGTCGGTTTCATATTCTTCTCTGACTGCAATGTATCACCAGAGTAACGCAAAGGCAACTCATCACCGGATACCAAACACAATTCATTATCCTCCTTTGGGAAGACAAAGTATGCTATGTGCTTATTATTGAGATCAATATCCTAACGGACAGTAATGTTGTCTTTGATCCGCGACTCTTTCATCATCTTGTCATAATCCGCCTCCATAATTCCTGCATTATCGATGCTCCCAAATTTAGCTTTTTTTGCATTAGTAACTCTCCTGCTAGTTTATTGTCATTAAATTTTATGCTCTGTCTAGTTATTATTCTTTGAATAATCTATACATTGAAGCCAAATATTCCTAAACATGTTGAAGAACATGGAGTTGATGAGTTGTTCAATCATAGTCTTCCTATAACGTGTTGCTGCGTTTGCAAGATTCAACAAAATTCTCTAGAGCTTTAGCAGAATAATTCAAATCCAATGCTCGTGATGATGGCTTCCTAATGTTTTTCTCTGTAGTGCTTCCTTCCACACACTCAGCCTTGCGCTTGCATGGCCATTTTCCAATTTGTTGATCATTTATGGGATTCATTTTACTGTGCTATTTGCAGTCCACTATGAAGCCTTGGAGGTACAAGAGGTTGGGGAAGTATTAGTACCATCTTGAGATATTAATAACATTTTTATACTAGTTTCCATGATTGATAGTAACCTGTCCTCGTACATCCGTGATCGAGGAGTATTAGGTGAGTTTTGAGCGGCTATTCTCATCATGGTGGAAGAGTTGTGTCGATGAATAAGTGGTAAGGTTTAGTGTTGTGCTTCTTGAATTGTTATTGCTGGAAAAGGCACATGTCTCACATTTCACTTCTGGCCATAGAGTTAATTCCAATGGTTGTTGCGACTATTAAATGGTCGACCACAACAAAATTTGTGAAGCACACACTGAGAGGATTCATGGGTGGGACTATGTGGATTCATCTGTGTGCCGCAATGATTGACATGACCGTGTCCTTAGAGAAAAGGTGCTTTGCAAGATTCTAAGGCGATTATGTACAATGGAATGGATGTTGAGCTGCCTACATATGTTCCTATGATGTTTTCCATGACTTTTCTGTGAAGGCAACGAGAAAACATAATTCATTTTCCTGTGATTTTTGTGTACAAAGAGTATGTATCAAATTAATTACGTTTGGGTGCATGGGACCATTTGCACAAACTTAAGTCTGATGTGTGGGTTTATGTAATTTTCCACTGGCTTAGAAGTCTCCTTCGTGGGTTTGGCACAACACGACTTTCTGATTTCTTGGAACAAGTGGAATGCGACATTTTCTACTTTCATGGAACACGAGCCACCGAGTTTGCCTCAACAAGCTGCAATCTTCTATGTCTGCGAGAGGTATAGATTTCATGTGTTGTTTATTCTAAGTAATGGAAAATTTCAGTGTTGATTGGGAATATGCTAGACGAATAAATGCCCGCTGAAAAATCTTCTTGGATTTGCAAGAGATTCAACGCTGTGAAGATCTGCCTGAGTTCTAGTACTTTTTTACTATTGCGCTTGTATTTGTCATGAGACTATGCGCTTGTATTATTTTGACTTGATTTGGACAAGATTATGTTCGACGTTTCAAAGGTTTGTCAGATTATTATATTTAGTGCATTGAATATTGATAACATCTATGGATGAATATTGGTGGGACCATAATCTTGTTACAAGACTACAAGATCTCCTGGCCTTGCTGTAGAAAAAGAATGAAGTCTTTTGGAGCTCTAAACCTAGTATTTTCTATGAATTTCCAGCTTATTGAAAGGGTTTGAACTCTTATGCTTTCTTGTTATAGAACTATTGCACTAATATTCTTGTGATGAAGGACCAATGAAGAATAGTGTAAAGCCTGGTATGACAATTTGAATTTAGCACAACTTGGACCAACAAATATTTGATTGAAGAAGTTTGAAAGTTAAAATTATTATCTAAAGGCAGGCCTCGTCATCCACTTTCATCCATATTTAGATGGACTGAGGGTTGCCTTGTCACAATGTTCTTGTAGCAGTACACTATAACTCTGTAGATGGAACAATCACTTCACCTTTGATACAATGTTTTAGCATTCAAGTGCAGTGATATCAAATACTCATGTATTGTAATGATCATTATCAAATACACAATTTCAATGATATCATCATAGCATCAAATTTAAGGTCTTCAACAGTAACGTAGCTTCATCATATTATTTTTTATATGGATTGTAATTGACGCTTGCTGGTTGCACACTGGTCATTTGCTGCACATTTATAAAGGATATTGCTAGTGGGTATTACTTTTCTGCATTGAGTAGTAGTTGCGATCAATTTTTAAGGTGTAAATTTGACATTGAAGAAAAAAATGGCCAGAATCAATGAAGTATTAGAGTTCCTCAAAACTCTGATATTGTCTACTACTCATGATACATTAAAAATCAGCAAAGTTTCTCTCACAGACGTTCAGGTCTGTCTACAAAATGCACAAGAGAAAATTGATTTTTTGCAGCTCGAATCTCAGCTACAGTAAGAAGAATTAAAACAGAGGAGTCATTTTGAACCTGTTTCTATTCAGAAGATTGAAATAGACTCCCATAAAGCAGCAATTATACATGTAGGTGCAGAAAGTCAGTTTGCACTTCCCAAGCCCATCATCAGACCTTGGGAACAACTTGTCCACAATAAGCACAGAATTGGTCTCGGATATGACAAGGACTTGTTCTTTCATATTCTATACTACTCAAAGCCCATTTAGATTCAGAGTGCTGGATTCCTTCATGACAGTTCACCTCCAGCTGTTCCAGATTTTGCCCCTCTTCCACAGCGACAACAACAACAACAGATTGTGAAATGCCAACACTATGACTGAGTTGGCCATTTGAAAGATCACTATTTTGATCTTCATTCGTATAAGCATTGTCATAAAACCACCCATTCTTCACACAGATGCTTAAAAAACAAACGTCCTGCAAGAACAAAGATTCATATTGGATGGATTGCTTCTTGGCAATGGGCATCAACAACTAAGAAGATATTCCAATCACATGTCAGAACTTGTTCCAGAGTATTGAATAGTCTTGTAGTTGAGTTTTCTCCATCATCTCACCTTGTATCTGATAGGGGGGGAAATGATGGTCATCTACAAGCTTTAAAGTCACATCAAGCAAGCCTGAGCCACAACTTGCCACACCAGTTTCAGAGTTGTACCCAGAGACAAAGATGCTTGAGCATGCCTTCAGTTGGTAATTTGGGACACATCCTCTAGCAGAAGACTTCAACTTCTTGCTAGTTTCGGAAGAATTCCATAAACAAAATTGAGAACACTTCCTCTAGCAGAAGACTTCATCTTATTGCCAATTTTGGAAGGGTTCCAGGAATTGTATTAAGCATTCCAGAGTTGTTGGTCATCCTTAAACCATCATATGTTGAGACTTCCCTTTTCAGGTTGAAGTTCTCCCTTTTATGCGGGGTGAGACCTCCCTTTCATGGTTGAAGGTTTCCTTCTTCAAAACAATAGGAGCACGTCCTATAGCAGAAGACTTCAACTTCTTGCTAGTTTTGGAAGAGTTCCAGGAACTGCACTAAGCATTCCAAGGTTGGTGGTCATCCTTAAACCACCGCCCTTTCTACCAACATTTCAGAGAGCACATTCAGCCTAGTGCTGCCATGCATTTTTGCACATTTTGTATTACAACTCTCTTCTTGGACTCATACATAACCCTTCGGATTAAGGGGGGAATGTTGGACACCTAATCCTCAATGGGTTAGTGTGGAAGTGGAATAGAAAAAAGGAAGCCCAAGAGACCTTGGGATGAGGAACCCAATGGTCAAACCATGTACTATAAATGTATATCTCTCGTTAATAAAAATGTATTGTCATGTTTTATCTTTCAGATTATGTTGCTACCCATGTGTGTTTAACATTATTTTCTTATACCTAAAATTGGTTTGAGTTCGATGACATGTGTAGGTCATTTGGAAGCTTCCAAGGCACCCTTATGTGGCCTCCCAAGATCAAATTCGAATTTCAACTCAAGAGGTGGACCATATTCCAAGGAGAAAGATCATGGATATCTTAATGTGTCATGGGATTTGTATTGTATTTAGGGATAACTTGAGACAAGTATGGATCTAGTAGATATTTAATGCATCTACATTTATTGAGTAGATATCCCTAATGCATGTATAAATAAGAGGAACATCCTTCAAAGGAAGGTGAAAAATAATTAGTTATTCACTAGCATCAAATCTATGATTGTTCATTCAACATGAATAGTATTATTTTCTTGCAATTATGAGTTATGAATGTTGCTTGATTCTTAAGGAGTGATAGCTATTCATGTGTGTTCATTGAGGAATGGACGAATCCCCATCAACCATAATTTGCATACATTTGTAACATAGTTTAATTTATGTTATTTCATTTCATGTAGGTGTGATTTACTTTCCGCAAGTGTGTTTTGTTATGTGAAGATTTAATTGTTTCTTGAATTCTAGTTTATGATTTGATGCAATGTTAATGTTGTTGGAGGAGAACTATGAGGAAGGACAACCAGGACCTCCTAAGTTAGGATCCTCTTCTCTTGCTATCTCTACATCACAAAGTGATGCTCTTTAGTTTTGCTTCTTGGGGACAGTACTGTGAGGAAGGACAACTAGGACCTCCTAAGCTAGGATCCTCTTCTCTTGCTTGTTGCATCTTGAATCAAAAACTTTTTAGTTTCTTTAAACTTAGAATTTATTTGTAATATGCATTTCCTTTATTTCTTTCCATCATAAAAAAAATTCTACAATAGTTTCATCTGAGGTCCCATATATTTTGGTTTGCTTCTAAGGTTATGAAACCCTCGGGTTGACATATTAAAATGACAAGGGATTTAACATACCATTAAACCACCCTACATTTTTGGCGTCATTGCCGGGGAATCAAACTTAGATGTAAGCTAGTTAGGAGGATTATTTAGGAAGCATTTTTTTATTTAGGTTCATTTTAATTTAGGGTTAACTACATTTAGGTATTTTCATTTAACTTTATTTTGCATTTTCATATAGAAAACATCCACAAATCAAAAACTCCCATTCACTAAAAAATAAAAATAAAAAAACAGAAACACAATAAAAATTCATATGTATATCTATAAGAATGATGAGTATAAGTTTGGAACAACTCACTCAGATCCTAGCAAGAGTCAGGATCTCCTCTTCTTGTGAAAAAGGGATCTTGGCAGCAGCCAAAATCTTAACTACTCCAAAAGAAAACAATGAATCAACATTCGAAAAATCTTGTACATCTGATGAGGAACAATTATTTGAACATGAGATTAAGGAGGAAAAAGAGAAGTTGCAGCATGATCTGAATGAGAGTGGAAATCACGCCTATGAAAACCTTATTGAAAGATGGTTTCGATGGTTTCAAGAAAATACCAGGTTAGATCAATTTCATTTTTGCATTAAATCACAGTCACAAAACTAGATTCAATCATTCTTGCATATTTTCATTTTAAAATTGCAAAATCGAAAATGAATATATTTTTATTACTACTCCGTGAATGGTTACACTGGAAATTTAATTACACCTAATGGTTTGTAATTTCCAATTAGCATAAACTAGGTAGGATGTTATTTTTAGTTTCGAATAAGTATGCTCTCCTCTTGTGCTTTCGCACGATATCGAGGATCAAAAAGTAAGATGTCTATAAATGTTTCGAGGGTTTGCAATATTCTTGTCTCCATTTGCTAAAAAAAATTCTTCCTAATAAGATACATTTTTTTTTTTAGATTTTAGTTTTTAAAAACAAAACAAAATAAATCATTTTTTTTTTTTTTTTTTTTTTTTTAATTAATTAAAAAACAATACAAAATAAATTTTATTTTTAAACTTTTAGTTCTTAATAAAATACAAAACAAACAAATAAATAAAATATAAATAAAAAAGTTAATTCTTTTTAAAGAATTTAATTTTAAAAATAACATAAAAAAATTAAGAATAGGATTTAATTTCTTTGTTGTTGTTTTTTATAAAATACAAAATAAATCATTTTTTTTTTTTAAGTTTTAAAAAAATGCATTTGTTCAACTACCACAGCGTAATATCCCACCTACCCGCGGGGATTGGAGAGGCGAATCAAAGGCGACACTGATTAGGAACTTTGGTGTGAGCAAGTCTAATCTGTTGTCTAGGTTTACAAGGAACTAGTTCAACTGCGAGTCCAAATCCACCATCGGAATGAAGTTCACGATTCTGAGGATAATAGTTGATGATAAGGATTTGGGACACGACTGCTCAAGAAAGATACCGGGCCATAACAAGTGCATATTATTGAGGAGCGGTTGGTTCACCAGACATGTAATCTTCGAGAACGTGGAGAGATGGCTTGAAGAGCTTATAGACCACACTAATGCCAATATTGTGATAATTCTTGTTGGTAACAAAGCTTATTTGTGCCATCTTAGAGCTGTTTCTATAGAGGATGGAAAAGCATTTGCAGAATGATAAAATACATATTTGGAATCAACAAATGTTGAGAATGCATTCATAGAAGTAATTAACGAGATTTGCCAGATTGTGAGTAAGAAATATTTTGGAAAAGCCCATCAATCGTGCCCAGTAAAGGATAGAAGATACATTTTAGCAATAAGAATGATGTGACATCAATTACCAAAATTGGGTGTTGTGCAGTGCTTTAAAGTGTTGTTCTCTGAAGCTTTTTCTTCTAAAGACTCTTTTTGAGGAATTGATTTAAATGTCAAAAGAAGAGGAGCTGACCTGGCCACTCATAAAAATGCACCAATATCACACATCCAGGTGATAAAAAAATATTCTCAGTTAAAACAAACTTCACCCTTTAGCATTTTCTAAACTTGGTCAGAGAAATATCCCCAAAATCGATGAAAGGTCGGCCTCTCTGTTTGAATTAAAAGCTATCCTATCTTCAACACGATTTCATGTGATCTCTCTCTCTAGGATCTTGATTTCCCCAGTCCATCATTCATTCGAAAGATCTAAGATCAGATTCAATTGAGTGATATATTTAGAAGTCAAATTGGCTAGTGAGGAAAATCAGGGATCTGTTCGCAGAGTAAGGAAGAGATCATGCCAAAGATTCTCTGGCATGATCGAAGAATCCCGATTTCGCTGCATTGGGCTATGTTGTATAATGTAAATCAAAGGTATTTTGAAACTCCTACGTGGTGAATAAAATAATTGTCCAGCATAACTCAGGTATGGGTCTCGAAAATTATTATTCATGTAGTAGATCCCTAGATTAGCATTACCAGATATTCCGTGAGAAGCATTGTATTAAGTACAAATGAGCTCAGTTTATAAGAGGCACTGGGGATGTGTGCAGTCTGAATGCTATCCAGGTGACTTGTAAAATGCATCCCACCATCCGAAGCATTGTACAATCTTTGAAGGAAAACAAAAAAAAAAATCATCTCTTTTCAGTAATGACATTACATTCAGACTTCCGAGTGTACTAACCAAAGCTCGACACCCACCCAACGAAGCTTCACTCGACAAATAAATCATAGGCAGGGGGGCACTGGCACCAGAACAAATGAAAGTTGGGGCAGGGAAATGCATTTCCGAACTTTGATTGCAGGGATTGATTGCATATTGGCCTTGCTGGAATGGGCATGATCCACACTACTTAAGGGTGGTGGCATAGCTATAAAATCTAAGGAAGGATCAAGATGAGGTAGATGAGTATCATATTTGGCACTCTCAACACCTTTTACACACATGTCATTATGATAACTTCAGATTCAATCACCTCCTTAGTCAAACCAGCCATAAATTAGGGTTTGTTTGGCAGAGGCATTGTGTCTTGTTTGAAATTGGAGTTCTTGCTTTTCTACAACAATATCTTAGGGAAAGCAGATCCTGTGATACGTCCTCATGAAAACAGAGCATTGTTCTCAATGCATTCTTTCTATGTTAGATTTTCAACAGCGATTCTAAATACTTTGAAGAATCTAAAAAATGAAACTTTAGATGTCCATGATTACCTCTAGCCGTTGATAACGCTCTTGCTGCAAACCACAGTCCACTTGCTTCTTCACTGAAACAACACTCCAGCTTCAATCCAAGCAAAAAGAAAAATCACAGAAAATCTGAAGGCACTTCCAAGCTCTGCTCTCTTAGCTAGATGGTGTAAACAACTGAAGGGGATTGAGATGCTAGCTTGGGGACCAAACAGATGAATTTATAGCCAAGCTTCAATCAAGCTTCTAATGGCTATGTGTCAGGTGTTCCACAGATCAAGGTAGAGAACTTCAGATGGAGTAATGGACCACTTCAGAAGCTCCAACCAGAAAATTAATTAACTGCAGTTGATTTCCTTAATTTAAGGAAATTACTGCAGTTGGTTTCCAAAAATTAAGGAAATACTGCAGTTTAGTTCCATAACTGTAGGTTACAGGTTGGAAAAAATTAATGGAGTTTAACATTCTCCCACTTGGTCCATACTTCCAAACTTAATGTCTCAACTTAAAAACCATTGACAATCTGTATTAAGTAATAGATACATGAATCATGGCGATAAGTCCTCTAATGATGAGTATTATCTTCCATGTATTACTATGTATTTATTCTTATTATAATTTATGTGGCAACAATTTCTTAATGAATAAACCTTATGTTTATTCTTGGTCCTTCTTAAATGAATTTTCTCAAATCAACTTAAGGTGCACATAAATATGAGAAAAAACATCACAATAATAAGAATTTCATTAAAATAACATTGTCCATACAATGAGAAACTACATAATGGAACCAAGTCCCATATTCATTACATGATCCTTGAATTTAAATGGTGGCATGCCCTTAGTCAAAGGATCAGCGATCATCAATTCCGTGCTAACGTGCTCAATGACCACTTTCTTTTCTTTAACACGTTCCCTTATAGCTAAATACTTAATGTCGATGTGTTTATTTCGACTCCCACTTTTGTTGTTTTTAGCCATAAATACAGCAGCTGAATTATCACAATATATTCTTAATGGCTTAGAGATAGAATCCATAATTCTAAGCCCAGAAATGAAACTCTTAAGCCATACACCATGTAAAGTAGCCTCAAAACAGGAGATGAACTCGGCTTCCATAGTGGAAGTGGCAATCAAGGTTTGCTTGGCACTCCTCCATGATACAGCTCCACCGGCCATCATAAAAATGTGACCTGATGTTGATTTGCATGAATCAACACATCCAGCAAAGTCAAAATCTGAGTAGCCTATTACTTCCAAGTTGTTTGTCCGTCTATACATAAGCATGTAGTCTTTGGTTCCTTGAAGGTACCTCATTACTTTCTTTGCAGCTCTCCAGTGGTCTAAACCTGGATCACTCTGATATCGTCCCAACATTCCCACAACAAATGCAATGTCAGGTCTTGTGCAGACTTGAGCATACATTAGGCTTCCGACAGCAAAAGCATATGGAATGTTCTTCATTTGTTCCCTTTCTAAGTCGTTCTTCGGGCATTGGTTCAAATTGAACCTATCACCCTTCAAAATGGGAGCTACACTTGGTGAACAATCCTTCATCCAAAATCTCTCTAAAATTTTGTTAATTTAGGTTTCCTGTGACAGACCCAAGATGCCTCGAAATCTGTCTCTATGGATCTTAATGCCAATGACATAAGATGCCTCACCAATATTCTTCATATCAAAATTTTTAGAGAGGAATTGTTTCACTTCATGTGGCAAACCCTTATCATTGGTTGCTAGCAAAATGTCATCCACATATAAAACAAGAAAACAAATTCTACTCCCACTAACTTTTAGGTATATATATTGATCCATAATGTTTTCTACAAAACTGAAAGAAGAAATTACATTATGGAATTTCAAATACCATTGGCGGGATGCTTGTTTTAAACCATATAATGACTTCTTGAGCTTGCAAACTAATTGCTCACCATCACTAGAGGGGAATCCTTCAGGTTGTTTCATGTAAACCTCCTCCTCTAGATCTCCATTAAGAAAAGCTGTTTTCACATCCATTTGTTGCAATTCCAAGTCAAAATGGGCTACTAATGCCATAATAATGCGCAAAGAATCTTTCTTAGATATAGGAGAAAAGGTCTTCGTGTAGTCGATTCCTTCTTTCTGAGTGAATCCTTTAGCAACAAGTCTTGCCCTGTATCTCTCAATGTTGCCCAATGAGTCTTTCTTTGTCTTAAAGACCCATTTACATCCAATGGATTTTGCACCATTAGGCAACTCAACAAGATCCCAGACTTCGTTACTCTTTATGGAATTTCATCTCTTCCTTCATGGCATTGTACCACAGTTCTGATTCTTTGCAACTCATGGCTTGTGAAAATGACTCGGGATCATTTTCGGCTCCAATGTTGTAGTCAGATTCTTGTAGATATACAACATAATCACTAGGAATTGCTGATTTCTTTGGTCTAGTAGATCTTCTTAATGTTGTACCATCATCTTCCTGAGAAATACATGGTTCAACTTGTTGTTCAAAAGTTCTTGGCAACTCTTGAACTCCTTGATCTACTGGAATATCGTCAGCAGCTTGTGGAACTTCAACAATTGGTTGTTCAACACTAGTTTGTACTTGAGGGGTGCTATGAACAATAATCTATCTATCACTTGAAGTGGAAGGTTGAGATTCTGAATGATCCTTCTCAGAAACTATGTTTATGGTTTGATCGCTCCCACTGATCAAGTCATTTTCAAGAAACTTTGCATTTCTTGATTCCACACTCCTAGTGCTATAAAATGGACAATAAAATTTGTAACCTTTAGACCTTTCAGCATATCCCTCATCTGCATGATGTGCTCACGCACACCTTTCACACTGGTGAGTCTTAGGGATGAGAACTTCATGATTAGGGTGCTTGCTAGTGCCTTGTCAGAAGTGACGAATTGATCGTCAATGGCCTTCAACAAGTCTCGGACCTTTTCATGCTGATCAACGGAACCACGAATACCAGCTAAAATTTGTCTTAATGAACATCATGCTTAGATGATTGGATTGCTCCCATCGTTCATAAAGCGTGATGTCTGCTGTAGTGCTGGTATTAGTGAGTGTCGACGGTTCATCTTTCCTAATAGCATAATCTATGTCCATCCACCCCAAATGAAGGAGAATCCTCTCCTTCCAAACCTTATAGTTATCTCCCTTAAGTTCGGGAATGTCACAACGGATTTCAAAGAAATTTGCAGGTTGTACTATTGCATTAAAAATCACATGCTTATGTTAAAATTGAGGCTTAATAAAATTTCATGTTTTACCAATGGAAATCATGCTCAAAATTGAATCTAATGACATAAAAATTTGTAAGAAGAGCTTCGGCGTAAATCACATGAAAAAGACCATTGTCGACGCGTTTCGAACCAACTAGTGTGGTTCATCGTCAGGACAAGTGAAGAAACAAATCTGGCCTAGCATGTTAAATAGACTGAACAGAGACTCCAACGGCTACATAACGGCTAATTAACGGCTACTTTGGACTATAAGGCCAGGTCAAAATTATACTAATAAATTTAATATTATTTTTATTTTAATAATCTTTAGATTAATAATATATTACCCTACTTCTATAAATAAGTAAAATTAGGTATAATTAAGGTCAGGTTAAAGTTATATTAATAAATTTAATATTATTCTTTTATTATAATAATCTTAAGATTAATAATATAATATTCTATTTCTATAAATACGTAAAATTAGGTACAATGAGTACTAATGTTATAGGATATAAATAAATATATAATTTAATGGTAAGTTTAAAGCCCTTAAATTATTAATTTATTAATTTGCTTACTAAATATATAAATTAGTTTGTTAAGGTAAACTAAGAGAATTAATAATCATGAGGGTTATTTTTAAAAAGTAAAGTTAATTTGTATTTATTAATGGTCCTAATTATCGAGAAAAATCTCAAAGTTAATAGGATTGTTTATTAAGTAATTTAATTTAATGAGATAATATATTTATATACATATATATTATTTATATTAGAATACTACTTAAGATATATCATACTTTTTATCGTTAATATGGAGAGAAGATTTGCTAAGAAAATAACTAAATAACATAAACTATGAATAGCAGTAATATCAATATTAAAGTATAAATGCAATACAATAAACCAAATTAGAACCAAGGATAAATAATAACTCACATAATAACCCCAAGGATGCATCAAGAAGGTGAAGGCCCCCTATCAATCATTTAACTACAAGAAATCAAATTAGAATAATAACTGACATTATATACTAATGCATATATCTACAATTAAGAAGAATGATAATATTAATAATAGTACCCATAAACGAATCAAGGAGAATATACAACCATCCACTATATATAACTATATATAAATACATGAAAAAGAGGAGATTATATTAAGCGAACAGAAAGAGAACCTCCTGGAAGAGCAACAAAGAGACACAGGAGGCGAAGGACAGGAGAAAATTACAAGGAAACACTAGATTAGGGCGGAAGAGGAAGAATCAAAAGGCAGCAGGGGGGACGATGCAAGCACAACAGAAGAACAAAGGGGGGGGGGGGGG
>APFE031624607.1:167868-207102 GCA_000404065.3 Pinus taeda | reverse complement strand
AACAAGCAATTTTGGTCACAAGATAAATTAAATTAAAATTAAATTAAATTTCAACAATGCTAAATCTAAACTTCATGCGGAATAAACATAGAATCAAAAAATTGAATGCGCGAATGAGAAATAAACCATTTATGTGCCAAGAATATCTTCTTAAAATAGTGCTGGTGCAATGCTTGGGGATAAACCATATTATATGTCACACACCCAAATGTTAAAATAGGCATAAATTATACTTTTAATAAACTACTCATATAAAGAACTTGTAAAATTCTATGAATTTACCAATTCATTATTGTAATATCTCATTTTTTTTTTTTTTTTATAACATAATTCTTTAACAACATGTATCCTCAAACTTCACAAGTTCTTAAAAAATGGTCAACTTATACGAAATAGTCTCTACCCAATGGATCCAACGGTCTACAGCATGACCTTTGGCATTCCACCAATACCTATATACTAACAACCATTAACTTAGGCAATGACATCCATTAACTTAGGATCTGAAAATCATTAAGTGCACTAACACTTCTACAGCCACATGGTTGTCCCTTGTAGAATAGTTGAAATATACTCTCTGCAAATCCTAAAAACTTATGTTTGTGCCATGTGTTAACCTTCTTCTCATAGGATCTGCAAAAGATACTCTGCAAGTGGCAAATGCCTAGATGCAGTACCCAGAAATTTATTTGCAAGACTGCAAGACTTCCCTGTTATGGGATCCTAAAATTATTTTGCAGAACTGTGAACTCTCTCAATTAACTTACCACGACACAGTAAATATATAGTCTAAATATTTAGGCTGCACTATTTTCAATATAAATAATTTCATCTATTTAAATGTTCTTGTCTATTGATATGTTGATCATCCACCTCCTTTAGTTGCGTTTGTAGAGGTAGATCGAAATATTGAATCTGAATTGGGCTTTAATACCAACTTGGTTTTCAACCTTTCAGATCAAATTCCCAGGAGGGCCTTCAACTTAGTGTTAAATTTATTCATATTCGTTATAAATCAACACTATACACTAATTAAAAGGTTAATTTATTAAAAACAAATATCCCATAAAAAATGGTTCAATGAATAATATGTTAAAAGGTGTATATATATGCATACACCATATATGGTGCCAACCCACATACGTTGTCATGGGGTAAGGTTTCAAAAATCCCTAGCTGTTGTTTAAGAATCCAAAACCCATCTGAGCGTGCCTGAATCCGAGGCAAGAAATAAAATTATCTTTTTACTGCATTAAATATGTAAGAAGTTCGTGGGATTTAGCTAAAGCATTTTCCGGACACACAGGTCGCGGGATCGAGACTCTTAAACTTCAATCCGGGCTCTCTAACCGAGCTGTGACTTGGAATAATGTGCTGAGCAGCAATGCCTGAGATTTTTCCAGTACTCACTGTATGGAGAAAACCCAATTGATCTATCAAACATCAGTTGATAAGTGGATTCCTTAATGGGCCTATCTCCAAATGCCGAGCTGTTAAGAATCACCTTGGCGACCTCAGGCTGGCTGCATATGACTGCGTGGGTGAAACCCATACTAAAGGCCATAAGCTTTTGAGCATTGCAGGCTTGTGCCAGGTAAGCAAGGGAAAAGAAATCAGATTATTCTCTTAATCTTTCCCATTGAAGGGTTTTTAACTGCTCGATCTGGTCTTATCTCAGATTATTAGCGGAAAACCATGTTACATTTAGCCTAGGTTTTTGTATGTTGTTCCACGGTGAAACTCTGCATTTTGAACGGCACGACAGCTTTATTTCGTAAAGCATTTGGTAGGTTTCGGTTAAATCTAGCTCAGGCTCTTACACCTAGGAAGAAGAACTGTCATTTCTCTCTATAGTTGAGCGAATCGGCTCCTGTGGCCGTTCTCTGCACTTAAAGGCGATGCCAACGAATTATTCCTCCCTTGAGATCGCCAAAATTAGCTAATCAGTAGCTGGAAGGGCTCTTATGATTGATCGGTCTTCCATGCCATGTAAAAATTAATGGTTATCCATAGCAAATTTACATATGGAAATCAAGCTATAACCAGGTAAGCCAAAACCCGAATTAGCTGTTAAATTGACCGATTCTTTCAATCCACTCATGTATTATTCTAGGTGCTTCAGCATACTTAATTTCTTGAATATTCAGACTATTCAACAGGAGTTCCTTAAAAATAAATTGACTTACGGGTATGCATGTGCCGACAGGCTTAACTCAGAGATAAACCGCCCTCCTTCTAGCGATTGTTTGTAACCTGTCTATGCTAAAGGCAACTACAGGAATATTGCGTGTGTTCTATTCTACCATTTAATGCCTTAAATCTAAAATAAATAATTTTTCTGTGATATTGTGTGTTCAGGAAATATAATGTTGTTGGCACTCCAGCCATTTGCTTTACGAAAATTCATGAATTGTGTAACAAAATGCTTGGTCAGAATAAAGAGAATTTTATTCATAAGCCCACAACCAAGGCAGAGATAAATCTTGTGCTCTGATACCAATGTTAGATTTTCAACAGCGATTCTAAATACTTTGAAGAATCTAAAAAATGAAACTTTAGATGTCTAGGATTACCTCCAGCCATTGATAACACTCTTGCTGCAAACCACAGTCCACTTGCTTCTTCACTGAAACAGCACTCCAGCTTCAACCCAAGCAAAAAGAAAAATCACAAAAAATTTGAAGGCACTTCCAAGCTCTGCTCTCTCAGCTAGATGGTGTAAACAACTGAAGGGGATTGAGATGCTAGCTTGGGGACCAAACAGATGAATTTATAGCCAAGCTTCCATCAAGCTTCTAATGGCTATGTGTCAGGTGTTCCACAGATCAAGGTAGAGAACTCCGAATGGAGTAATGGACCACTTCAGAAGATCCAACCAGAAAATTAATTAATTGCAGTTGATTTCCTTAATTTAAGGAAATTACTGCAGTTGGTTTCCAAAAATTAAGGAAAGACTGCAGTTTAGTTCCATAACTGTAGGTTACAAGTTGGCAAAAATTAATGGAGTTTAAAATTCTAAAGAAGATGGTTGTGGGGACGTAGTCTCTACAAAAGGGGATCTTGTTGAAAATAAGCCTGTTGAGAACTTTCAACAAATTGTGTGTCCCTGGGAGTTGTTGCCACTAATATGTTCTTTGCTGAGAGGAACGAGGCCGAGGTGGAGGTCGCGGCCAAATGGAGAACACTTGAGCAGGTTATGGTAGGTGGATGATGTGGCTCCAATGGTTACGTTCTTGGCGAGCAACGAAGGAGCATGGTTAATTCTCAAGTTGCTCGTGCCAATGGATGCGTGGTTTGATTAATAAAAATCGAAATCGATGGACAGTGCTCACAACACTTTTTTCAGAAGCGTTAAGATGAGCTTAATGATTTGATTTTATATTATTATTATTATTTTTAGTTTTTTTAATAACAATACAAAATAAATTCTATTTTTAAATTTTAGTTTTTTTAACAAAAAATTTAAAAAAATCAAAACAATTAAAATATATAAAAAATTAAAACAAATGAAACAAATAAAAAAGAAAAAAACAATTAAAAAACAAATAAATAAAATTTAAAAAAATTGCAAATGGACATTTCATAACTCTTAAAAACAATTTATGCTCACTTGTTTTCTTGGAGTTACTTCAAAGGAACTTGTGTGCAAAGGCAACAAGTAAAAAATTTTCATTTTATTTTATTTCATTGCTAGCATTCATACTCATTTTTACATTTTATGTCTTTCAAAAATATCTCATAGTTTTCATGCAAGATTTGTATTAAGCTTTTAGAGGTGCGCAGATGATCCAAGTCCATGCAGCTATGATCTCCAGAAATCACAATAAATGATGCATCATTGAAAGCTTGGAGAAGCTAATTTTTCATTAAATATGTCATGACATTTACCATTACATAGAAAACTTTTGCGTCATGATATGTTTACCCACATTTCTCCTTTAAATCTCATTAGACATCCATGTTAAATTCCATTGATTCATTGTCTTATCCATCCCGACTTCACATATAACATTACAAAGTAATTTGTCACCAACCCCGCATTCCCTAATTCCAGACACTGTCGGTCCAGGTTGTTGACATCTGCCTTGTGTCATGTTGCAAATTATGTGTCAATGTCTTCCTTGTCATCTCAAGAAAAATATCTCAGTTTACTTCTCATGGAGTAGACCTTTGTTTACTTATGTTTTTGGGTCGTTGTGGGATAGCAGTTGTTCCACCCACGAAGATGGCCAAGCTTGCACTAGCCCTAGCGAAGTCTTCGCTATGTCTCTATGTTGCACTCATGACAAGCTACTTTTGGCAAGTTTTTTAAATAACTCGTCGAAGCTTCAAAGTGTAACTACTTCATGGGTAGTCCTAGGGTTGGTTGTTGGATCAGATGAGCTCGTCTCTCTCCTTTGGGATGGTTGTTCCACTTTTTGTGTAACCTCTCAAAGAGATAAGCTCTTTTTCCCATCTTTTATGGCAACTCCTCCTCCTATAAATGATTCTTCCATGACTGAGATCAACTAGCTTCAGAGTTCAAGAATTCAATAGTAAGTAGAGAGTTTTTGCCTGAGTGTGGAAGTAGCCTCTCATGTAACTTAGTTTTGGGATGGTTTTGAGTGGAGTTAACTTGGTTGTGAGAGTATTCTAGCATTAGCCTTTTGGCTAGGAGAGAGAGTTATTCATCTTTGGGAGACGGTATACGAGTGAATGCTTGCGGAGACATGCTGACAGGACCCTTCCAGGAGACTTACGATGTCAAGGCTTGGTTGTAAGTTCTACCTTGATTTACATTAATACAAATCAACAACTTATTTCTTATATCGTATGTTGAAATGTGTAATGACAACTTGAAGATCCTTGAATCTTTAAGTAGATAGTTTTTGTCGTACTCTATTATGTTCGTGGTTGTGTTCTATATGTTGTTTTCAGGTACAAGTGATTAGAAGAATGAAAGCTAGAGCAACACAGCAGGAACTTCATTAAATGACGGTTCAAAGGTAAGCCTTCATTGCCTCAAATTTCTAAGGCTTTTTTCTTTGGTATTGTCTTTGTTGTGACTAGACCCACTCTAGGGCTAGAGAGGTTTCCTTTGTCCACAGAGGGAACTTTCCTGTGTCACAAGTTGGCGACTCCACTAGGGGACTGCTTGTCTTTTGTCTTTTGATTTGAGTTTGTTCTATTTGTTTATAGTCTCCTTTACATTTGGGATGGATTTTTCATGTTCTGGGTTGTTTTGACTACTCCTAGTAGTCTTCTCTCTATCATGAGTGATAGGTCTGGCCTTCCTTCAGCTAGTTTTTAAATTTTTCCTTTGTTTTAGGGTTGTCGCAATTTATTTTGTGACAATCATGAAGATAGTCGCGCCTTTGCTATCTACTTAGTTGCACTTTCTGCTGTTTGGTGCGATTAAGTCGCCTCATAGTCACGAAGAGCTCTGAAATCGGCTTAGCACTGTTAACTGGTGTATTTCGACGACAACGTCGCAAAGTTGTTAGTTAGGGAGGTGCGATGTTTTATTGTCAGCGCACATTGTCAGTTTTATGCTCGCGATGATTACTCTAGGTTTCAATTTTGAGTTTTTGCTTGCTAATTGGCCAGTGTGTCCTATCCTTTTGAGCTTCTCTTCTGCCTTTTACTGTGTGTCAAATTGTTGATTACTAGAATATTTGATTTCAAGTACCATTCCCTTGAAACTTCTCCTTTCAAACTGTGTAACCTGTTTGCCTTAGGGTTTCTTGAAACATTAGTTTTCTTGGGTTACTTGTTCATTTGATCTTTGGGCGGTGTTTTCCACGATCCCTTTCTTAGTTTGAGGCTTCTCTTTCTTAATTGTTTTTTCATCTTCCTGATTGCTACGTGACGTTTGGTTACCAAAACTTTCAAGTCTTGTTCGTTTGGTTTCCTTCCTTCACTTGGCATAGATAACATTGCTTCCCGGTCAGTGGAAAAAACTTTCCAGTTTTGCAAAAAGAAACATCTTCTTGGTTTTGAGTCTTTGATTCGTTTTAGAGAAAAATGTTTCTCTTCATTCATTGAGTGATTTCATTCGAAAAAGCTTAAAACTAGTATGGTTTCAAGTTTTGCATTTGGTTTCTTGCTATTCATTTGAAAAATCAAAATATCGCATTCATCTGGTGTTAGGAAATATGAACAATCTTTTGCATTAGTAATTTCTTTCCATTTAGAAATTGAAAAGCGAAGGATGTGTTGTTCACTTTCTTAATTAGGTTGCTTGCATTTCTCTTTCCTCTTAGTTGGTTTGCTTGCTTGTCGCTTTGGTTGCTTCGAAATGAACCTCTAACTTTGCTTTAGTTAATCGTTCATTGAAAAGAAATGGTTTCTTCACTCATCTAGTTGCATTCTAGGAGCTTTTGAAGATACATTCGGTAGGGGCTTGAAACTGAAATTTAATTCAATATTAACAACTAAAATTCAATGAATCTATACAAAAACACATTGGAACTTAACTTTTATATCTAGAGGTCTAGGCTAGATATGTGTTCCGACATCGTTAAACCTAGTGGCTATTGTTTTCACTAAGGTTGGGTGATTCTTCCTTTTGTGATTCGATAAGTACTAGCACGGACTTGTGCTCCCTGTACCGTCACGTATATGATGGGAGACCCCACTAGGTTGTAATCCTCTTATCCATAGGAAGCCGAGTAGGCTACCTTGCAGATGTGATACACAGAACACAACATTCGGGGAGATAGCCTGCTCATACTTCTTGGTTCGCTGGGAGGTGTTCTGCAGTTCACATTCACCTGTTAAACCCTTTTGCCTAGAATTCCAGAGTAGTCACTTTCATTCCTTTTCAACTCTTTAAAAGTAAAAGGATCATCTAAGCACTTTTCTATTCAGGCTCATTAAACTTCGAAGGAGACTAGAGTCATATTTTTCCCTTTTTCTAGACTCTATAAACATGAAAAGGCAAAGTTTTGTTCTAGTGTCATAAAATTTATTTGTCGATGATAACATCCTGCCTATTAATTTTGGCCACGTCATGAGTAATATCTTTGAAAATAATTTAAAGCCCTCCTAATCACATCTTCTCTCCTGGTATTTTGAGTTTAGGCCATCCTAGCGGACTCATTTGTTCTGTTGTCATTACCAAGTGATAGAGAGCCTTCTTCCCCCGTCCTATCTGAGGTATCATTTGTTAGTGGCTCTCTTGCTATTTCTCCAAGTGTCTAGCCTTTTGCCTCTCAAGCTCCAAGCGGGGAACCTTTTGATATCAATTGGACTTTGCCCAACATTTGGGAATTTTTAGACGAAGATCCTTTGTCTACTCCCCTTGGTGCTTCTGTTCCTATGGCCTCTTCTGACATGGATGAATGAAGTCATGTTAGTAGTTAAGAGAGCCTTGTTTCGACTGGAAAATATCACTTTCCTCTGGAAGGTTTCCCTTTTCACACCTCTCCGGATGTTTCATTACCACTTCGTTATCACACTCTAGCCAACATACTTGGTTCTACATCTCTGCATCAGAGCTTTATATGGTCTTGTACAACGGTCTCGACTTCAGGGCCGTTCGTGTCTACTCAGTCGGCTTCAACCTCCATCTCTCGAACGTAGGTTACATCAGTTACATCTGTTACATCTGTTCCATTAATGCCCACCGTTTGTGTGGCATCTTCGGCTCCTCCTGTTAGTGCAATTACCTTATCCTCGGTTGTCACTGCTATCACTGAGATATCTTACAGACCCACTGATGGTGGTCCTTCGCCTCTGGCATCTAGAGTCAGTCAACCTACGGGGAATGTACCTATCTCCTCGGATTCCATTATGGGGGGATTGTCATATGATCAATATCTATTTTTTCTTCAAAATATGACTTATAACCCTCTAAGTTCTCAACAGATGCCTGTTCCACATAACCCTCCACACTATTATGATCATCATGGAGCCCATATGTATTATACTAGACCTCTTCCTTGGATGACTTCAGTTGATAGTCATATTCCACCTTCGGTTTCCTGGAATCACACTACTTACCATGGCTCACAAGGACATCCTGTTTAGGGACAACCTTATGCCTCAATACGACAGACTTATAGTCAGCAAGGGAAACCTTTGGGCTCACAAGGACAACCATTTTAGGGGCAACCTTTAGCCCAAATAGGTTCATCTTTCATGTATTTGGGGCAAGCTCCTTTATCTCAAGGACCACCTTCTGGTCAAGTAGGTCAGCCTCAGTTCTAGCAAGGTCAACCTGTTGCTCAGCAAGGACAACCTTCTGGGTAGTTAGGTCGGCCCCAGTTCCAACAAGGCCAACCTACTACTCAGCAAGCACAACCTTTTGGTCAGGTCAATCTAGCTAGTAGTCAACCTAGTGTTTAAATGCAACCCAGACCTTAAGCTCAAGTGGGTCCCCATCCTCAACTCGGTCCCCAGGCTTAGTTTGGATTCCAAAGCCAACCTATTTATCAGATACAACCTGAGCCCCAGGCGTAGTTTGGGCCTTAGTTTCAGTACGATCCTCAAGTACCTCAACAACCCTAAGGGAAACCTCAAGGTAATCCATATCAGAACTATCAGCAACCTCAGGTTAATCCTTATCAAAATTTTCAGCAACCATATGTTTCCCACATCGGTCAAGCTGGTAATTAATGGTTTGCTGGCGGTCAAAATCCACGTCAACAACCAAGGTATGGTTTTAATCCGCTGAACTATAACCCTTATGGAAAAAATCCTCCGGGACAAGATCCATGGGGGCAACAAGGCCTTGGTTGGAACCCTAATGTTGGTCCTTATCAAAGACCCATGATGTCTTTCAATCCTTAGTTACCATTTCTTTCCACTTTGGAATTGCTTGATGTGTCGAAGTTGACAAATGATCCTATACTTCATAATCCATATTGGCCACCTATTCCAACCAAGATCCCTGGTGACTGTCCTAAGTTTGAAGGCAAGTTTGGAGAAGACCCCTAGGCACATTTCATGACTTATCACCTTTGGTGCTCATCTAATTCCTGGCTTGACGATTCTATTCATCTCCATCTTTTCCAATGGACTCTCATTGGTTCCGCTGCAAAGTGGTACATTGAGCTCACTCATGGGACTTTCCAAGATTTTAACTCTCTTGCGATGGCATTCCTTATGCATTTTTAGTTACTGATTCGCTATGAAATGACAACGCATCTTCTTACATATCTGAAACAGGACATGCCTACTCACATCTATGATCATATTCATGAATGGAGAAGGCGTCACCGTTTGATCAAGTTTTGGATCCCTGATCAACTATTCACTGATTGGTTCACTACCTCTTTTGTCAGTACAATAGCTAGAGATATTGCAATGGGGGCATGCGTTACTGAAGAGTAAGCTACCACACGTGCTTAATATCTTGATTTGGTATATTCCCAATCTGGCATGCTTTATGACGTCTTGCCCGATGCTCCGTGGCCTGGGACTTCTAAAGCTCCGTTGACACATTCCGTCGATGGTGTTATTGGTTCCATCACTCAGTCTTCTTGAAAATATTCCATGACTTCTACGAAGCAGAAATCCATTGTTCCTACTGAAGTTGTTTCTCAGTCCCCATCCAATCCTGGGAAAACCTTAGAAGTTAATGTTGTCTAGTCCACCACAACGGAGAAAACTTCGAAGGGTAAGAAGAAAGGGAAAGGTAAAAATAAGTCTAACACGCCAAAGCAAGAACCTCCCAATAATCCTACCGTTGATGGTTCTAGATGCAAACCTAAGTATCCTTGTCTTATATGTGATGAAGATCACTTCACTAAGGATTGTCCTCAATGGTTTGAAGTAAGTTATTTGCTTAAGGGGACTTCAAGGATTCCTGCTATGCTTAAAGAACCTTTTCCTTCCCAGAAAACTCAAATGGTGGACCAGCCTCAATCCTCTTCCTCATCTCGTTCCCAAGTCTTCATGGTTAGGACGATTCCTATTCACATATCTACTCGAGCGAAAGAGTATGCTACATTAGCCAAGAAAGAACCTGAAATCCCTTCTAGTGTTGCCTCGTCCAATTCTGGTCCTCTTCGTATTGAAAGGCCTAGTAATGAGTCTGTCATTTGACCACCTGGTAAAGGAATTATCCAGAAATATTCCTATAATTCCAATGCATGCTGCACGACACTATATCATTGTTGAAGATCTAGCCCAAGATCCTTCGACTATGTCTGCTTTGGAGGTTCT
The DNA here is from genome assembly GCA_000404065.3 of Pinus taeda. Lineage (NCBI taxonomy): Eukaryota > Viridiplantae > Streptophyta > Pinopsida > Pinales > Pinaceae > Pinus > Pinus taeda. The sequence goes on along the minus strand of APFE031624607.1, from coordinate 196,953 downwards.
CCAGAGTTGTCCTTCCTAACGGAAGTCATTACTATCTACCATCGGTGGAATTGATCCGGCTGATTCCGAGTTGATTACTTTCGATCTTTAAAATCATGTGCCACATTTGCCTCACCAGATCGCTTTTCTCATCCAGGTTGTTATTAACTCAAAGACTATTCATCGTACTATTATTGATGAAGGAGCATCGACTTGCATTATGTCTATTGCTTGTTGGAAGGCCATTGGTTTTCCCACATTGAGTCAATCTCCGAATACCCTAGAGGCATTTGATGGAAGAGATTCCCATCCATTTGGTATTCTCCCATGCTTTCCCATCTCCTTGGAAGGAAAAACCGTCAACGTCAAAGTAGAGGTTGTCGACACCAATTTGACTTACAACCATCTATTGGGTCAAAGTTGGACGTATGCTATGCATGCCATTGCTTCTTCACTGTTTTGCGTACTCTATTTTCCTCACCAGGGGAAATTGTTACGGTTGATCATTTGTCCTTCTTTGCTTCTTCTTCCACGGAAGGCAATGTTCCCTATGTGGAGCATACTGGTGTTCCTCCCCTTGATCAGGTAGATTCTTGGGGTGATGTTATACCGTTGAGCCCTTCTGAATTTAACTATGTTGAAATCATCTTTACTTCATCTCATTCTTCTGAATCTACTCCTTCGAGTAGGTCTCTTGACATGTACATGCAATCCCCTTGGCTTGGCAATATTGCTTGTCCTAAATCTTTGCAAGAAACGTTTTCTTCTGATGAGGCTATTCTTGAAACTTTATCTTTTGAGGATCCTCCTTGGGTCAATAGTCATCATCATTCTTCGTTTCTTCCTGGCTTTGGGACAATGACTACCTATCAAGATAATTTTTCTTCCCATGTTCCTCCTCAATCACTTCAGACGCCCATCTTAACTCATGAGGTCTTTTTTGAAGGGAATATGGGAAATATCACGCAAACCATATCGATTGTCATCTCTATTAAACCAGGGGTTGTCGAAAATATTCACATTGGAGTAACTTGTTCTCCTGAGAAGATCAAGATTTACACTAGTCTCTTCCACGAATTTCACAATGCGTTCGCCTAGTCGTATGAAGAAATGCCCGATATAGATCCAAGTATTGTGGTGCATGATATCCCTACGCATCTTGATGTGAAACTAGTTCGTCAATGTTTATGTCCCGTGCACCCAAGAAAGGCAGCTGCCATTAAAGGTGAGGTTGAAAAACTTCTCAAGGTTGGGTTCATTTAGCCTATTCCATTGACAGATTGGGTCTCTAACATTGTCCTTATGACTAAAAGGCAGGTCACTATTTGAGTTTGTGTTGATTATCGTGATATCAATCGTGTGTCCAAAATATAACTACCCCACTCCCTTTATTGACTAGCTTATTGATGACTATGCTGGGAGTGAAATATTCTCTTTTATGGACGATTTCTCTGGCTACAACTAGATCAATATCTTACCTACCGATCAACATAAGACTGCCTTTATCTGTCCATGGGGTACTTTTGCCTATAAAAAGCTTCCTTTTGGTCTAAAGAATGCTAGTGCGACTTTCCAAAGAGCAATGTCCTATGCGTTTCATGATATTAGAGACACTGTTCATCCTTATTTGGATGATATTCTTGCTCATTCAGCTAAGCATGCAGACCATCCGAACCACCTCCGTAATATTTTTCTTCGTTGTAGACATTATAATATTCATCTCAAACTGCACAAATGTGTCTTTTGCATTGATTTTGGAAGACTCCTTGGGTTTTTCATTTCTAAGGAGGGTATTCATCTTGATCCACTCAAGGTCGAAGATATTTGAATCTCCCGCCTCCTACTACTTTGCATCAGTTGCAGAGTTTGCAAGGGAAGGTGAATTTCTTGCATCATTTCATCCCTAACTATGCAAGGGTCACTAAAGGTTATACGTGTCTGCTTAAGCATGACATTCCGTTCATTTTGAATGAAATTTCCCAAAAGTCATTTTAGAAACTCAAGATCCTTCTTGTTTCTGCTCCTTTATTGCGTCCACCCAACTATCACCATGATTACTCACTTTATCTAGCCACCGCTGATAATAACATTGGCATGGTTCTGGTTTAGGATGACGATGATGGTTCTGAGCATGTCATATATTATCTCAGCCGCAACCTTCTTGAGACAGAGACTCGTTATGCTTATGTTGAGAAGTTGGCCTTGGCAGCCATTCAGGCTATTCAACATTTTCGTCACTACATTTTGTTGCATACCATGACTGTGATTTCTGACTGCAACTTGATGACATATATTCTGTCACGCCAATTGCTGGGGGGAAAATACTCCAAGAGGATCATTATCCTCTGGGAGTTTGATTTGGAGTTCACTACTTCCAAGTCTAAGAAGTCACCGGTTTTCACTGAGTTTCTTTGCTCCTTACCATCTGCTTCCACTCCCTCTCGGATAGAGGATTGCATTCCAGACAATACACTCTTCTTGATTAGTACCCTCAATCCAGGTATGGTGACATCATCATTTACCTCCAGATGTCTTCATTTCACCCTGACTTGTCTAAGGATGCTCGACGACACATTCACCATAATTCTCAACCATATCATATTATTGGAGACACGTTATATCGTGTTGGAGTTGATTCTATTCTCTGTCATTGTTTAACCCTCGAGGAGGCTGAGAAAGTCTTAAATGAATGTCACTCTGGCGCCTGTGGTGGTCACATGTCTAGTTATGCCACTGCTTAGAAGATTCTTTGTGCTAGTTATTTTTGGCCATCCATTTTCAAGGATTGCATTCTTGCCATTCGTTCACGTCATGCGTGTCAAATTTTCCAGTGCAAGATGCATGCGCCGCCTTCTCTTTTGCACCCTGACATTACCATAGGCCCATTTTCAAAGTGGGGCATTGATTTTATGACCTGTAACCCTCGCTCGGCTGAGAGGCATGTGTATATCATCGTTGCCATTGATTACTTTACGAAATGGGCTGAAGCGATGCCTACATTGACTAACGACTATAAGACAACCACTCAATTTCTATTCAATCATGTGATTGCCAGGTTCGGAGTCCCTCAGCCACCATCATAGAACATGGCTATTATTTTTGTAGTTACATGGTGGCCGAGTTGACATATCAGTTGGGCTTGCATCACGACAGTTCGACACCATATTAACCCCAATCCAATGGCAAAGTCGAGGTAGTGAACAAAATGTTGGTCACCATGCTTCAACATACCATTGGAATGCATAAGTCCAATTGGCATTTGATGTTGTTTTCAGCTCTATGGGCCTACCATACCTCTGTTAAGGATGCTACTGGATTTACGCCATTTCAGCTAGTTTATGGTCTGGAGGCTCCCCTTCTGATTGAATGTGAAATCATTTGTCTCAAATTAGCTATCGAATTACTACCGAATACCACTTCGGTGGAGGAGTGCCTTCTTTACTTAGAACGAATTGATGAGACTTGTCGACTTGCTTCATTGGTCATTGAATCATAGAAGAAGTGAGTGAAATCTCTCTTCCGTCAGACAGTCAACCCACGTTCCTTCGTTGAAGGGGATTTAGTCCTGTTATATGATCAAGCTCATGAAAAACTGGGGGCAGGAAAATTCAAACCCATGTGGCATGGGCCCTACATTTTAAAACATGTTTTGAAAAAAGGTGTCTATGAGCTGATTGATTATGAAGGAAATCCTGTAGATAAGCCCTGAAACAGGCTTTATCTCAAGAAGTATTTTGCATGAGTCTTTCATGCATTTCTGTGTACATAAGTGTGTTTTCATTTTTGTACATGTTTAGCCTAGTGTGTAAGCATTTTTCATTTATTGTGTCCTTTTTCTTCTTATGCAGATGTCTCTCATACCTTATGTCAGTTTCACTGATGGTGCCTGTCGCAGTACTCAAAATCTTTACTCCGCGGTATGGGTTATCTATGATCCTCACAGTGAGTTGGTAGATCTTTAATATGTTTGTCTAGGATGCACTATGAACAATGTCACTAAATATAGTGTAGTTATTGAGTTATTGGCTAAGGCTGTTTCCCTCAATATTTGCACTTTGATCTAAATCTAGATTCACAGCTTGTTGTCCTCTAGATCAACGAGCATTATTCTGTCAGAAACCCTCACATGTTAAGGTTGTATTTATGTGTTAGTTTATTGGAATGGAATTTTGATTTAATTACATATCAACACATTCCTAGAAGGCTAAATACATTAACGAATGCATTGGAAAATCATGTATTAGATAGACATTTGTGACATTTATAAAAGTAAACATTGAGACATATAATAAGTTCATAAAACAAAACATAGGTAGTATATATATATATATATATATATATATATATATATATATAGATATGTATGTATGTATATCATGTATTTCACATAGTAGTGCTCAAAAAATATGTTTTCAGGTTACATCATGAGACAACATGTCTCTCAAAATTGTAGAAAATAAACCTAGGGTTCTAACCTCCGTGATGCTCCCTATAGCACACCACTGCTCGGACGAAATGTCCAAGCAGTCAATGGATCCTATTTGACACCCCTACTATGTGTCACTAGTACCGTCGGGGGACATCCTCGAATCCCGCGTAGTCTGGGATCCCCTCCATCAAACCCTGTAGGTCTCGGGAATCTCGTCCTCTACATCTCCACCAAGAGGAGGTAGCTTGAACTCCCTCTCAACTCTACGAGAAATGGGAGATAAACCTGCAGGTCTTTTCGGTCCTACATCTGCAAGATTGAAGCATAATAATCAAGACATATATATATAAAATATTAAAAATTATAAAACTCTTTCAAAATCAAAAAATGAGTTTGTTACCTTTATCATCCCAGTGTTCCCTAGGTGGGAGTACTAGGTCTGGGTCACCCTTGAAGTTCGTCCTAGCATATGACCAATCCTTTGCAACAATGAGTTGGCGATCTAGCCACTCAAAGAACTCTGGTCTCCATGACATCTGTTGGCCATTGTCTCCTCGAGGCATCAGAATGGCCTAGTGAGTGATCTGTGGTTCCCGTGGTGGCGCCCTTGCCATGACCACCTCCTGTGTCTAAAAGATGGGGAGTCATTCCAGGATGAACAGTATGAGGACAGAGCCATATTCAAACTATTTGGTATCTCCTCACTAACATTTTTTCGACTGTCATTTGAGTTTTTCTGCTATCGCCTCGGTACAGTTGAGCACAGTGGGGTTTAGGCAGTCAATGGCCAACTGGAGTTGAGTCTTCGTGGTCTCATGCAGGGCCTGCGAACCAGTTTCTCTAGTGATGGTGGAAAGGAGAACTCTCAGGGACAAATTTTCTACTGTGGTGATCTTTAGTTTGCCTCCCTTGTCCAATTTCTGGGCCTCTTGACACATTCTCCTTATGAGCATATCCATTGTTTCTCCTATGATATGGGTACCTATCATTCAGGGCCTTTTCCCCCTCTATGATAACCCTGTCAAGAAATAGATGTCATTGGTATCTATTTCTAGCTCCTGCCCCCGAATGTTGAATTTCCCACTATTTGGATCCCATGCTCCAACAAGATATTGGAGTAGGTCTGGTTGTGCTCTCAGACAGGGCACCATAAAAAATTTCAGCAGCCCACAATTCTAGAGCACGCCTAAGCAATTTGGATCCCCCATGGTCCATTTGTCATCATTGCTATGTTCCCGCTTTTTCCCCTCAATCACCATGATTTTATCCCCGCAAACACACACATTGTAATTATAAGTACTCCATTTGTGTTTAAAATCTTGTGAAATTGCTTAATTTTTGAGAAATTTTGGTTATCGGCACTCATCGCGCATATTTCTCAAACAGGTGCGCCAAGCCAAAATCCACAGTTTGAAAATTAGGGCTCTTTGCGACTGTTTGGTGTACAATCACGAAGAGCTCAATTTTTCTCCGTTGAAGATTCTGGCTCGTCACGGTCTCGAGCTGGTGACCCGTGATGACCACCACAAACATCCTCATTCCAAAATCTTCCTAAAAAATGGCTACAACTATCAAAAATGAGTTACATTCTATCTTAAAATGTAGGAAAAAGTGTAGTGCCTACTTGGACCGGACGAATTTACTAGCAAGCTTCTGAAACTCCTCCAGTAGATTGTTGAAATCGCCAATGCATAAGGATAAATTTTTCACTCCAAGGCAAAAAAAGTAAAAAGTAAATTGATTTTTACCTCATGGCCCTTCTTAAAATATTTTTGCAAAATTAGTGTTTTTGGTCTGTTTTTTAGTATTTCATGCATATTTACATCGAAAACAAATCTTAGACTTTCTTTTGTGCAACAATAGGTTCCAAACTACTCTGGAGATGATTTACGAGTTATGTCTTATACTTTTTCGAACTCGGTAAAAACATGAAAAAGTCCCTCTTGGGGTCATCTTTAAGCTCTTTTCTGACTCGCGAACCATGAAAATATCATCGAGCTCTTGTGGCTTTGAACTCGTTAAAGGCTGTGAAGTGTCATCTACCTAGTATAAGTTTACCCCTTTTACAGACTAGGATATATTACTTACGAAAAAAGGTATACGTTGATCTATCATGGTCAATAAGTTCCCTTGGGTATTGTTTTCTACCTTTTTGGATTCAAGGGAGAAATTTATGAAAAGGGACCTTTGGAGTTTTCTTTTCCATGTCTTTTTCAAACTCTCTAAATATAAAAAAGACTCTGAGTCTTACCTATGTCAGACTCATTAAACCCTGACGACATTGGACTTGTCATCATGATGAGATTGAGCTTCTCCCTCCTAGGGCTCATTAAAACTTACTAGGTCGGATTTTTCCAAAGGACAAACTTACATTACAAGTATATGCTATCCCCTGCAAGCTTGTGTTTCAAAAATAATTGGTGTACTCACCAGAAATGGTGGGGGAAAATTTGGAAGTAATCTATTTTTTATATTAATTATTATGATAGCTTGTCGTTCTTGAACATAGACACTCTTTCTACTTCATGTCGAGTTGGGATATCCTCACTTTATCGTTGACCTTCCAGGTTTTGGGTTATTAGTTTTGCCTCATTCCGTTTGATCCTTGCTGCATCATCATGACCTTTGATCCCTTGGTACCAAAGTGCTGCCAAACTTTGGAGTCGTGTCGCCGATATGTTCAAGAGCTTAATCCTTCTGCAGTTTGTATCCTTACACACCTTCCTCCGAATCTCTATTTCATCCACATTCATCTTGTACCATTGTCTCGCATCGATGATGTGGGGAACATTATGGCCCTCCTTCGACTGATCACTTCCTGTCGACTTTAGCTCATTATCTGGGAGGTTGATCTAGAGAATCTTTTCTAGTACCTTAGAGCTTGCATGCCTTAATGGCAAGTTCTTCGCATTCGACGATAGGCTTTCATCATTGGCCTTCGATTGGGTGATTTCATGGGTGTTCGACTTTAGATCATTCTTCACACTTCGTGGATTGTACTACCGGTACCTTGAGAACCATTGACATTATTGGTGGCCTCTCTCGCACTTATGAGAGTTTGTACCTTGATCGAGTTGGGTTTCAAGACCCCGGGCTCAGATTACACAAGTCTAGGTTACGTGGATTAGTTCATGATTATATACATGACTCTTTTTGATTGGATGGTTGCGACCATACCTGAGTCTTTCATATGGTCCTTTTGATTGGATGGCTACATCCATACCACAAGTCTTTTATGCTTATCTTATGGATGGTTGCATCCATGCCTTATGTACATGTATGTCCTTTCACTATGTACTCATGTATCAGAGATATAAGTTGTACTTGCATTGCAGGTTCTCCGCGATGGTGTTCTGTTTTAGTTATGGATTTGTAAAGCATTTCACCCCTCCCTCTCTCTCAGCCTTCATGCTTTAGGGGGCATCTATTACACATTAATTTGTCACTGGCCCTACATTCCCTAATTTCTGACATTGCTGATCCATGTTATTTACATCTGCCTTGTCTCATGTTGCAAATTATGTGTCAATGTCTTCCTTGTCATCTCAAGAAAAATATCTCAATTTACTTCTCCTGGAGCAGACCCTTATTTACTTATGTTTTTGGGCCATCGTGGGACAACAGTTGTTCCACCTGTGAAGATGGCCACGCTTGCACTAGCCCTAGCGAAGTCTTCACTCTATCTCTGTGTTGCACTCATAACGAGCTACTTTTGGCAAGTTTTTTAAATAACTCGTCGAAGCTTTGAAGCGTAACAGCTTCATGGGTGGTCCTAGGGTTGGTTGTTGGATCAGATGAGCTTGCCTCTTTCCTTTGGGATGGCTATTCTACTTTTTGTGTTACCTCTCAAAGAGAAGCTATTTTTCCCATATTTTATGGAAGCTCCTCCTCCTATAAATACTTCCTCCATGACTGAGATCAACTAGCTTCAGAGTTCGAGAATTCAATAGTAAGAGTAGAGAGTTTTTGCTAGAGTGTGGAAATAGCCTCTCATGTAACTTAGTTTTGGGATGGTTTTGAGTGGAGTTAACTTGTTGTAAGAGTATTATAGCATTAGCCTTTTGGGTAGGAGAGAGATTTATTCATCTTTGGGAGATAGTATACGAGTGAATGCTTGCAGAGACATGTTGACAAGACCCTTCCAAGAGACTTATGACGTCAAGGCTTGGTTGTAAGTTCTACTTTGATTTACATTAATACAAATCAACAGCTTATTTCTTATATCGTATGTCGAAATGCGTAATGATGGCTTGAAGCTCCTTGACTCTTTAAGTAGATAGATTTTTTCGTACTCTATTATTTTCGTGGTTGTATTCCGTATGTTGTTTTTAGGTACAAGTGATTAGAAGAATGAAAGTTAGAGCAACACAATACGAACTTCATCGAATGACAGTTTGAAGGTAAGCCTTCATGGCATCAAATTTCTAAGAAATTTGCTTTGGTATTGTCTTTGTTGTGACTAGACCAACTCTAGGGCTAGAAGGGTTGCGTAGAGGGAACTTGCCTGTGTCACACATAGCCACTTTTTTGAGTCGCATACATTTTTGCCTTCTTTTCTATTCATATTTTTGCTTACAAATAAAACCATCCAACTCTCTACATTGCCTTGTTTTCCTTTCCATAAAAACTATTTGATCATGACATCTTTTATCTATAGTCCTACCAATCATTTTGTACGAACTCGCATTGACTGATGTGGGATTCCTTAGGGACCACCTTTCAACAAGTCTTGACCCATTGACCTCAACACCTTATCTTGGATAAAGACTAGAGTCATTATTAGTACCTTTAGGCTTGCATGCCTTAATGGAAAGTCTTATCTTCAATGAGCAACATGAATACATTAATGGGCCTTGTTTGTTGGATCTTGCAAGTGGCTCGACATCAGCTCATTTATTCAAACTTCGCAATGTTGGGTATATGACCAAAGTCCCACATTGACTAGAAGTGGGGAGGATCATGGGTATATAAGGATGGACAAATATCTCCATTGGTATGAGGCCTTTTGGGGTAAGTCCAAAAATCAAATCCATGAGGGCTTAGGCCCAAAGTGGACAATATCATACCATTGTGGAGATATGTGGTGTCCAGAGTCCTTACAAGTGGTATCAGAGCCATGCCCCGAAGTTAGCCAAGTGGATGAATCCTCGAAATGCCGAACGAAGGTGGTGGGCCCCATAATATCACGATGGGATCCATGGATGAGCTCGGTTAGACAGGCGGTGTGCTCCGGATTCTTCATGGACGTGTCCTGGTCCCAACACGGTGAAGAGGAGTTGACCTGGAATAGAGCAAGCTCTCGAGGCAGGTGGTGTTCCATGTAAGGCGTGTGCTTCCAGCGCATTGGAGCGGAGAATCCTGGTTGGTAGAGAGTGGACGGATGAATAATCGTTTGAGGGGAGGCTCGATGGTCCTTTGTTCGAGGGGAGGATTGTTGGGTATACGACCAAAGTCCCACATTGACTAGAAGTGGGGAGGATCATGGGTATATAAGGATGGAAAAATATCTCCATTGGTATGAGGCCTTTTGGGGTAAGTCCAAAAAGCAAATCCATGAGGGCTTAGGCCCAAAGTGGACAATATCATACCATTGTGGAGATATGTGGTGTCCAGAGTCCTTACACGCAAGATGTACTAAGGTACCTTAGAACTCATTGACATTAATGGTGAGTTTTCCTTGCATTGGTTAACGACATTCATCAATGGCCAATAATCCAATAAATTCTTTCCATGTTCAACATCGACACATTTATTGACATGGAAAGAATATTGCCACGATATGGGACGACATGAAGACTATATGATTTAGAAGCAGATTCAACAATATTTTATACTTTGGAACAGATTCAGTAGCAGTAATAAAGGATACACATTCACGACTTCATCCATCATGTATGCAACCAAGACGCAAATCAAATTCTTGTATTCTTCATTCCAAGATTCAGCAGTAGGAGCTAAATTTTTCTACATATACATAGTTTGTCCACTTAGGTAAGTAAAGGTATGTTCTTTTCTAGCTTTTTATCATGTAATTCCTTTAATACTGAAATTATAATTTTTGGGAAATACTTCACCATATTCATGTTCATACCCCATATTCACATTTCGTGATAAATATCGCATCCATATTCCATTATCACCTTTCATATTTCCTTTATGCACATTTCATCCTAACCAACATACTTTTCCAAACAACTATTATTGCATTATGATTCAAGTGTTGCATGTTTTGCAAATAATGATTGAAGAATGAATGGTTGATTAAATGATTTCAAAGTCTTTTGATGCAACACAAAAAAAACAAAAATATTGTTACACAAGAACTAATACTAATCAAATTTTGTTTGTCACACAAGAACCAACCAAAATAATGTGTTGCAATCGAATGTTTTTCAGAAAGAACACTTTGCCTAAAGTACAAATTTGTAAAAATAAAATAAAATTGCGAAGTTAAAAAAATGATATCAGTCAAAGTCCATATACAAGCAAGACAATTCAAAAATATTAAATCAAGATTAAGTGAATCAATGCAATAGAATGCATGAGGACATCCAATAACTTCTGTTGGCGGGTATGTTGGGCCGCCAAATTAACATTCACTTTCACTCTATTTTTCACCTTTATCCTCATTTTGTCACCTCATTCCATAACATTATCATTACATAACCCTACATTATCATTACTACATGATTTCACATTTACATTTTCCAAAGTTATTAATTTCATGTGTTTAGAGTGAATTTATGATTAACAGTTAGAAAAATAACATGTATTTGGTTATACCTAAAAGTGGCTTGAGTTTGATGACATGTGTAGGTCATTTGGAAGCTTCCAAGGCACCCTTATGTGGCCTCTCAAGATCATATTCGAATTTCAACTCAAGAGGTGGACCATATTCCAAGGAGAAAGATCATGGAGATCTTGATGTGTCATGGGATTTCTATCTAGTATTTAGGGATAAGTTGAGACAAGTATGGATCTAGTAGATATTTAAGGGATCTACATTTATTGAGTAGATATCCCTAATTCATGTATAAATAAGAGGAACATCCTTCAAAGGAAGGTGAATAGTTATTCGTTATTCACTAGCATCAGATTTATGATTGTTCATTCAACATGAATAATATTATTTTCTTGCAATTATGAGTTATGAATGTTTCTTGATTCTTAAGGAGTGATAGTTGTTCATGGGTGTTCATTGAGGAATGGAAAAATACCCATCAACCATAATTTTCATACATTTGTAACATAGTTTAATTTATGTTATTTCCTTTCATGTAGGCGTGATTTACTTTCCGAAAGTGTGTTTTGTTATGTGAAGATTTAATTGTTTCTTGAATTCTAGTTTATGATTTGATGCAATGGTAATGTTGTTGGAGCAGAACTGTGAGGAAGGACAACCAGGACCTCCTATGTTAGGAGCCTCTTCTCTTGCTTGCTGCATCTTGAATCAATTTTTTTTTAGCTTCTTTAAACTTAGAAGTTATTTGTAATATGCATTTCATTTCTTTCTTTCCATCCTAAACAAACTTTCTACAATAGTTTCATCTGAGGTCCCAGATATTTTGGTTTGCTTCTAAGTTTACGAAACCCCTGTGTTGACATATTAAATGACAAGGGATTTAACATACCATTAAATCACCCTACAATATTCATAATAAGGATCTTGATTTCAAGAAAAAGAAGATCAAAATTGTTTAGCAAAACATGCAACAAAACAGAAGGTGATATCCAACAAGAAATCAAAGGAGAACATTAGCCACCATGGTTTGAATGAAAATTATACGCAAAGAAAAACATGAACTCAAGAACGAGCACACAATTTCTTGCATTTCTTAGAAACACAAAATGTTATTTATGTGGCAACTTTGGCCACAAAGCCAAAGACTGCAATCTACTGAATATCCTAAAGGACTCTAGACAAATGATAAAATCTAATCAAAGTAAACCAAACAATGGATCAAAAAGAAATGCAAACACTAGAAAGAAACCTACTGAAGTGTGGAAAAGGAAGAAAAATGAGCATCTTGTTACATCAATAACATGAACAAGTCATCATAGTTTCAAGGGGAGCTTCTCTAAGAAGCAAAGCAACCATCCAGTTAATGATAAAAGAGCAACAACATCCCAAGGGGAGATAATTCCTAATAACATTGGTTTTGAAGGTTGGTATGTCTTGCAAATATTTCGTTAAAGATGTAAGATAAGCTATCAATGAAATGCGAGGCATAGAAACATATGAGGTGAACTTGAAAAAAACATCCTTCTGTACATAGAAGAGAAGGCATCAAGAGGGAATAAATGCAATAATCTAGTCAATAATAGAAAAGAAGTAATGTTTGAGGGGGAGAGCAGCTCCAATAGTTCCTTAATGAAATCTTGATGGTGATATTGTTGGATATCCCATTAAAGATAATGCTACAATTTTGAATCCTTATATAGATTCCAAGGAATGCAACATGGGTGGTCTAACTGAAGAGGGTACTGTAGATCTAAAGAGAAATACAACAACAACCCTGATATATACCTAGATTTGGATTCTTCCCTTGAACAAAACACAAGAAAGTCATATATGTTGTGTTTAAATGATCACCAAAAAGTGAAGAGGCTTGAATTTGACCCTCCCACAAGTTGTGATGTTGTTGATATAGTTGCAAGTGAGAATTTGTGCCCAAATTTGAAGGGAATAACACTACTAACAACATTATTAAAGCCACCATCAAAGAGAACTTTAAAGATAATAATACAATATTTTATGATGTTGAATGTATACAGAATAATGAAAATGGCAAGCAACATTTTCTTCAATCTCTGGAACATGTGGATTATACACATGAGGAAGATAAGCATGATTCCTATGCCTTAATGACCAAGAATGAACAATTCAATGAATACAACAAAATTGCACAAGAATTTTTGCATGAGCATAATCATTGCACTGATGCCAAAAAAATATGTGCCTTAGACTTTGCAAGTGTTGAAATCATCACCATGTCACTAGAGTGAAAGAAGCAAAAACCTTATGCTATGTATTTAAAGACCTTTCACTATATGAAACTAGAGGAGAGAATGGTTTGTCGATATGCTTATTGAAGAGAATAATACAATGAATGAAGCGTGGAAAGAAACAAAAGGGTAAGCTAGTGGTGAATCATGTGTTTCAAATTTCATATATCATCCATATTTGAAGAATTGGCCTGGATTTGATCAGTTACATAGAATCCTGGAACAAAATTGAGTGGCAAAGGAGGTTGCCAAAGCTAGGGAAAAATTGAGGCCGAAATTTAAATTTACTGTGAAATTCAGATGTCAGGAAAATGTGTTACAATCTAAATATGAATGCTACCTAGTCATTCTAGCCTAGGTGACAGAGATGCCAACAGTGACAGAATTGCATTGATTTGTATATATTAAATGTTATGATGTGCATAATGCGTTGGCATTGATTGGCCTAGATGGACCGATACAATCAACATTAAAAATACTACGGTGATGCTGCAAAAGATTTTTTAATATATTGGTCCATTCCCCAATGTTCTCAATATGTGTTAGAGCCGACCATCAAAATAATATTACAGAAACTAACTTGAAAGAAATCATTCAAGGACCTGAAGAGATGTGATAGTATATGTTATGAGAATAATGGTTGCTCTAGTTACTGTAAAAGTCACCATGGATGGCACATTGGCTCTTTATCTATTCGCATTAGTTGACAGGTGTCAAGAATATATGTTAATATTTTATCAATCGTTATAACTGGAATGTTATCATACTGTGATTCTAACCGTCATTGCGTTGAATACATTAACCTTGAACAAGATATGAGAAACGTGTTTCCTCTCAATAATATATACTTAATACTAAAGGATAATGGTAGAAAAATATTTGTAATGATGTTGTAATAGAAAAATTCAGTATTGATAGCGTACAATTAGCCTGTATATTGGAATATTGACCGCATAATTTTTCTCTCTCCTTCAATAACAACATGTTTGGTTGTTGCTTTTGTTTTGGTGGCTTTTTTTCTCAATAGTTATAATGGTTTTGTATATGGTGGTGTGGAGAAAAACCCCTTCCTATCAATTTCAACTCCTCCTATCAGTATCCATATGCTATCGACCTAGCTCTTTATTCTTCCCAATCTATAGATCAACTAATATCTTTCCTGATTTCCCTGATGTTGATCCAACAAGTTCTATATACCTATACGCCATGAAATAGTGACCCCAGACTTCCCTCACATCAATATTTTCAAAATACACGAGTGGTTCCATCTATTTCCTTGAGTTTCCAATCGATGCTTAGATGGCGAAATGCACCCTCCTTTGTATGTGTAATACTTGTCATTATGATTTTCATATAACCCCCTTCGGTCCTGATTCATATTGGTAACTATCGTGATGACCAACATGAATATCAATGATATATTAAAGTGTTCTCAATGATATGAAGAAATTCTATGCAGTGAATTTCATTTCATTTACCATGGTGAAATCGACATTTACTATTCAGATAAAATTCCATAAGCGGAGACATGGTGCGAAAACTCCTTTCGGTAACAGAACAGGGGCGGTTCTCCCATGCCAAGTCCAAAAATGGGGAGTCTAGGTCCAAATTCACGAGTCAAAGTGGAAGTGTCTTTGATCCTCTTCATCTTTTATCCACTAGTTTAAGAACCAAATCTCCAACAATCAGAGAAGAAGTGGGAGATCATCAATTTCCACTGCTGCCATAGTCCCCTTCTACTTCTTCACCCTTCACCAACTCTTCCACATCTTCATGAAGTTCTAGTGATAAAGGTAACCCTACACGCCCTGGGAAATGATGGAAAAAGGGGAAACTATTGGGAAGATAGACCAATTCCATGTGTATGTTGGTTTCAACAATGAAAGTGGAAAAATGTGTGCAATGAAAGAAGTCACACCTTTCTCTGATGACCCAAAGTCTAAGGAAAGTGTAGAGAAGCTAGCATAAGAGATAGATAGCTTGGCCACTTACGACATTCAATCATAGTGGAATATTATGGAAGTGAAATGGTGATCGAAATGCATATTAATAGTGGAGAGGGGATCATTAACCAATAAAAATTGGTGAAGCAAAATGAGTTGTGTGAAAAAGGTATCATTATATGGTTGACTGTGGTTTACTGCTTCACTTCAATCTCCAATGCTCTTATTTGGAACTCACGTCCATCATAAAAACTTTCTTGTCCCTCTGGGCTCTTTCCCGAGATTCCTCTTAAGAACAATTTCTTGTCTGGTGATAGAAGTCGAACCAATTTTCACTTGCCAACAAATTTCACAAGATGGTGTGAGAAATAACAGACCACAAGAAAAGGTTTGTCTTTAAACCAAATGAAGTGCATGCATGTATAGTAACACATGGAGATACTGTGGTTGATATTAGTCAATACTATGACACTATTTAGCTCTATATAATTGGAGGTGATCAAAATCACAAAGAGGAACAAATGTTTTTGACTGAACAAGAAGTTGATGGATGCATTTCTAACTGATAATGTTGAGGCCGAGGACTATGACAATGAATTGGAGTAACAACCAGAACAACCACAAGAACAATTTTGGAGACGTTAATTTGGAGGAGTTGCATATAGATGTTGATATGCTTCCCATTTTCACATTGGGCATCAATAATGATATGCGTTGAGAAAAAGGAAGACAATGATACCACCAAGCTTCCATCGGCTAGCATAAGGCGGATTTTGTAGCTGTGCTTTAAGCATTGAAATTTTCATGGTCCAATATAGATTGTGAGCTTGTAATATTGGCAAAATCAATGAAATTGGGCTCATCTATTAATGGTGTATGTGCTTTCAGCATGGACATGTTTTTTGTGCTTTTCATAGAATATGACAAAATAACAAGCAAGAGACTACATTTCTCAATGTTGATGTACATATCAATTCATTGGTCAAAAATGTGCCTCCAAAAGGTTATTGGAGTTTCAATAGAAATGAAAGAGACCTTTTTCATTACTTATATCATGGTTGATGGATGGGCTGGAATTGCTGGTAAAATTCACTGATTGAAGCCATTAATCATTTTCCATCTGAAGAACATGTTTTTGGTGAAGAGTGAGAAGGATAAGGAGAACACCATGGATCCTGGAAGCATCAATTTCTTATAAGCACTTCCTCAGCTGCAACAATAATTTCTGCTTGGACTTGTGTATGCAGTGGTTAGATCAATAATTCTACCTTTGATAATCGTTTTTTATTTGCATACTTTATGCATCGAAATCAAGTTATCAATGTGTATGTTCAAGAGTATGAGAGTGTAGTAGCATTTTGGTCTCATGTTTAGAATTAAATATAATGTTGGAATTAAAGCTTTAGAAGATTGTGAAGAATACTTGCCAGATTCTCCTCGGAACAAAATATTGAATTCAATCATTAGATATTTGTATATTATTTTATCATAACCCCTTGCCATTGATGTCAAAGGGGGAGATAAGTAGAGGTTATGGGCATGATCCAGGTGGATATTGGTGGCCACCCGCTAATTCCACGTGGATCCCCTCTAGTTCTTCTTTCAATTCTTTCAGTTTCCTTAATTATAGCATAGTTTACTATTTTTAGCAGTTTTTCGGGTCCTAAACTTCCGGAGCCGTTTTGAGGCCCTAAACGAAGTTTTTTGGGAAATCTACCGCCAGCGATTTTTCTGCCTAAAAAGCGTCTTTTCCGTCGTAGTCCTTAGAGAGATATTTCCAACGGGCTATCATGCACATCAAACGGAGATAAGATGACCAATTTGCGACCCCGAGAAGTTGATGTACCAACTTACCCAAAAACAGGGCCCACAATTTGGCGTTTCATCTTCCAGGGTTAGGTTTTGGAATGTGAAGGGTTTTTCCATTGTTTCTCAACAATAAATAGGCCTTCGAGCCTCAATGTAAGACAGTTCAGAGGCATGTAGCCACACATCTCTTCTCAGAGATAAGCTACCATCGCCCTAGGTGGTTTATTTCTATTTCCGGTTGTAAGCATATTTCAGTATTTTCCATTAATGAAATGAAGTATTATTTCCACTACATCTTTTTGTATATGGTTATCTCTGTATTTTATTGTGTTCCTGTTTAAATCTGGATCAAATCATTAGATAAAGCTATAGGGGAAACCTTAAGACAAGTGGAAGAAAAATTGCCTTATCCTATATATTTCATCAGTAACAATCTTTCTAACACCGAGTTCGATTATACATTCAATGAAAAGGAACTCTTGGCCGTGGTACATTATTTAAACAATTTTAGGCACTATATCACTAGTTATCAATTTTTTTTTAACGCTTATCATGCAACCTTTAGGTATTTAATGAATAAACCTGATGTCAATGCTATGATAATTATATGGTTGTTATTATTGCAACAATTTGATTTGACCATTATTGAGAAACCAGGAAAATAAAGTGTGGTTGTAGATTTCCTGTCAAGACTAGCCCTGTCTATAAATATTGAGGAGATGGTGGATGATCAACTTCCAGATGAACACCTCTTTGTCATCTCATTACTTTCTCATTGGTTTTTCAACATATAAAACTAGTTAGTTGTTGGGAGGTTCCCTCCTAATATGTCATCTAAGGAGAAAATAAATTTTGTCAGGAAAATTTCCCCTTTCACTTGGATTGGGAGATATATTTTCAGATTGGGACTAGATCAGATCCAGAGAAGATGTATGAGGGAAGAGGAGGAATTTGACATCCTCTTAGTATGCCATGATGGAACTTGTGGGGTCACTTTGTTGCTAATAGGACAACCTTCAAATTGTTACAAGTTGGTTGCTATTGGGCCACTTTACATCAAGATGCAAGGAGGTACACCACTAGGTGTGATCAATGCCAAAGGATGGGTAAGCCAACACCCAAGGATGAAATTCCCTTACTACCTCAAGTGACCCTAAAGCCATTTTATAAGTGGGGAATGGATTTCATTGGACCTATTGATCGCCCATCAGGAAAAAATAAGTATATCATTGTGTGCACTAATTACCTAAAAACATGGGTTGAAACAAAGGCAATTAATGCAACAACTGAGAAGAAGGTGGCTAACTTTTTATGGTATAATATATTCTACAAGTTTGGTTATCCGAGAGAGTTAGTCACTAATCAAGGAGAACAATTTACATCAAATTTGATTGAATATCTCATGAAGCAACACTGCATCAAGCACTTGACATCCACTGCCTATCACCCTCAAGTAAATGAGCAGGTAGAGATCAGAAACAAAGCATTGGACAATATTATAACTAATGTTGTTAGAAACAACAAAAATATTGGGTAGATAGATTGGTAGAAGCCACTTGGAAGAGAACCACTAGATTCACTCCATATGAACTAGTTTATGGGAAGAAGGTTCTAGTTTCCATGGAGTTTGAATACAACACCTTGAGGATGACAGCTCAGTTGGACTTAGACTTCACCACAATAAAACATGAGAGGTTGCTCCAATTTAACGGATTAGATGATTTCAGGATTTAAGATCTCCTACACACTAAGGTAATACAATTGCAGAGGAAAATTTGGCATGAAGAACACATTAGGGAGAATAATTTTCAAGAAGGATATTGGGCCCTACTGTATGATTCTAGATTCAAGGTTTTGAAGGGGAAGTTAATGAAAAGATGACTGGGTCCATATCTAGTAGATACATTTTATTAGAATGGGTCTTTCTAGGTTAGAGCCATTGATGAGGAAGGTTTTACCCTACTTGTAAATGGTTATAGGTTGAATCTATATAAAATACCTCTATCTGAGGAAGAGTTTGTCAATTTAGTCAAAAGAGAATTAAATGTGATTGGGGGGCTCACAACCCTCTGTCCAAAAAATTTCTAAACAAAGAGAAAAAAGAAAAAGAAAATAAGAGGGCCTAGATGAAAACCTCCATGAGGAATCTGAGGCAAACTCCAAGGTTGAAAACCTCTCTAAGGCAACCCAGGAGAAAAAAGAAAAAAAAAGGAAAACAAAAAACAAAAGAAGGAAGAAAAAAAACAAAAAAAAGGAAAACAAAAAATGAAAAGATCCCCAGGTGAAAACCTCCTTTGAGGTGCCTAGGGCAGGAATTCAGGTTGAAAATCTCTGCAGAGGTAGCCCGCATGTCTAAAAAAAATGAAAAGAAAAACACAATTAAGGATTTCTTATTCTACTCTTACTAACATCTCTTTTGCATGATTCTAGGCAATCAATATAACCATGACTACATGACAGGTTCTACAAGTGTATTCCTCCATTTTTTTGGCCATGTATTGCAAGTTCACACTCTCCACTGACATCCCTACCTCTCTCCATCATGTAGCCAACAATATAATCAAATTTCACCTCCTCACTGTAACGCTACAAGAGTAACCTGTAAGGCTACAAGAGGAGCCTATAATACTACACGAGGAGCCTGAAATGCTACATGAGGAAGATCTGATTTGGGAAAGAGCCTAGAAGGTCATGTCTTCTTTAGGAAATGTTGATAAAGGTACACCAACATCACTTTCATCACCTATCCACTTTCTTGTAGCTCATTTTCTCTCTGTTCAAATCTCAAAAAGAAAAAATCATATATGCTAAATAATGAAAAAAAAAATCTTGTAAAGAAAAGTCACAAAGAAAATCATTTGAATTGTTTTGTGGAAAATTATTATAAAAACAAATATTAATGTGGGTCCAAGATGGTGTAGGTTCAAAATTAGGCGATATTTTAATATTGTATGTTGATGAAACTAGCTCTTACAGTGGAGGAACCACAATTAAAGCACACACACTTTAAAAGGGCGATGCCATTCATGACATTGGGACTCTTAAATAGGAGAAACCTAACACCATAACATTCCCAACACATATACGTAAGGGTGCCCCCGTAGGCGGTCTAACGAGAAACCACCATCGAAAAATCAACGGTCGAGATCTCACCCGACATCACCATAGGTTGGAACCAATTACCACCACAAGTGCCCCTGTGAGAGGTAATCGGTATTCACCTTTTCTGGGGCAAGCAACAAAGAAATTATGAGCGAGCATGATTACCATTCTTCCATGAAATTTCCATGTCACTCCTCCACCCATCCACCTCATCTATCAGTCCACGTCACCTTCAACCTCACCACTCCACGTCATCATATGTCAACCTGTCGTACACTTTTTTTCAAACTCATTCACTCTATTTTTCCCCCATTTCTCTATAAAACCCAATCTTCTTCAGTCAAAGTCATTTTTACTACTAATTACTATAGAGCCCACCAATGCTCACCTTCACTTGCCAGTTTTCCAACTCAAATCCAACGTTAGCTAGTATTTCTCAGAGGAGAATATCCAACCACCTTGAGCATCATGGAACCATTTTTGAATTAGATAATAATAAAACCATCCTTAGTAAGTAGTTGATCCACTCCATCAACAATAACTTGGACACTGGGAAGAAACCTGCACACACAAAAAAAAAGCATCAAATTATGAAGATCTGTGTAGAAACAAGAAAAATAATTCAACAACCTCAAGATCACTATGTTATGATATCCACCTCCAGCATGCACGCATCTCCAAAAATTCAATCCCACAGGTAGGCTCACGTATGAGGACCCTCACCTCTTCCCTATGCATATAATTTTAGAATGTGTTAGTGGTCAAGAAAGGAATTTTTATGGGCTGGAGGTGGCTAGTAAACTTGGCCACCCTCAAAAAGTTAACTAAAGTTCATTTAGTCAACTATGCAACATGGAAAAATAAACTCAATTGAGGTGGTGATTACAAGGGGTGAGGTGATGATCACAAGGAGCAGGGTGATGATTACAAGGAGTGGGGGCAAGGGTTAAAAACAGGAAGTTTGTGTAAAATCCATGTCACCAAAACACACCGAGCCTTTACCAAAAATGGTAATATTAAGTACAAATCTCGACTCCATTTGCAATATCATTCATTTTTATAAAAACAAAAGCTAGAGA
Source organism: Pinus taeda (assembly GCA_000404065.3). Taxonomy (NCBI): domain Eukaryota; kingdom Viridiplantae; phylum Streptophyta; class Pinopsida; order Pinales; family Pinaceae; genus Pinus; species Pinus taeda. The sequence goes on along the minus strand of APFE031624607.1, from coordinate 175,606 downwards.
TATCAGACTGCCTAGGGTGCCACCGAGCTGCTTTGAACTATGGTTGCAAGTGCTACAGAAGAAGCTACAAGAGGAGCTACACAAGAATATGAACTATTATAGGAGGTCCTAAAAGAAGCTACAAGAGAGAATCGAAGGGAGAAATGAAGCCAAAGTGACCCAAAGTTGTCCTCAAACCCTCATACACATGGACAATCTATTTGGAAAAGGAGTAAGTGGCCTTCTCCTTCTTTAATTTCCATACAGTTGCATGGGAATTCTTCTTGAAGATCATTTCCCTATAATAGACAATTGAGTAGGAGTCCCCTCTAGAAATTGTTGAGTGTAAAGGAGAGATAGGGACAAAAAAGAGCTTGTTTTGATATAAATTTTAGTGTCCTTCTCCCTCTCTGATGAAAAAAACTTGTGGCATTATTTCTACAACTAAGATTACCCTCAGGAAACATTGAAATTTACACCAAAGTGACCTCAAGAATAAGCAGTAGAAAAAATGGGGTGAGGAATCAATAGAAGAGATCCATCAAACACAAAGAGAATTCATCAACATCCTCCTGTAGTATATATTTTTCTAAGATATTAATGGATGGGCTTCTTTGAACAATTAAAAGGGTATGATGATGACATAACTCAAGAATCTACCATGGCACTATATTCTCAAGGAGAAGATAGTGCCACTACTATTGTTAGAGTATTGGCCATCTCTTTAAGTCCTGAAACCATAAGTAGGGTGACTACGTTACCCTTAGGAGCTCGATGTAGTAAGGGGGGGGAAGAAGTAAGTGTTACAACCAGGAAGAAATTTTTTATTTAGAGAGAGAAAACTATAGAAGATAAGAATGGATTAAGAAGAAAAGTCTTACCTTACCCCTGGGATGAAGTGGCCTATCAGATTCTCAAATACATATCCAATGAGGGGAGGCTGAGCGTTATATATTCCTATCATTTCGGGCTACTCCATGAACTAAGATTCAAAGCATATCTACCAATTTCACAGAGACTAAGTGTTCCCTCATTCCTCCTACAATCTATCATTGAAATGATTCAAAAGGTGAGGAAATGGAAGCCTCGACACATTTCCCATATTGGCTTCATTAATTTAATTATGATGGATTATTGAAGTAACTTAAGGAACCTTGTGCTACGGACTGATTTTGTAGACATGGACAGGGAAATATTCATTTAAACCCAATCCATCACACATGGAGAAACACCAACCTCTAGCACTATAGGTAGAATAGGAAAGAGATAGGAAGAAGATTCAGTAGAAACAAAGGAAGAAGAGAAAGCAGGAAGAGAGGAATAAGAGGAAACAAAAACATAGGAGATAAGAGCTCAAGAGGTGAAGAAGGTGATGGAAAAGGAAGAAAAAGATCCATTATACATTAGAGTAGAAGTAATAAGCCCTACAACTGCCATAAGATACTACAATCTCATCTACTATGATTCTCATCTAGCACCTTGGTACATGGAAACCCAAGAGTAATGCATTATACATTTTGAGGAAATTTTTAGGATGTTGGGAACCAAAAGTATACAAGCCTATCAGAGAAGGTGGTAGACCTTATCTCACAGGTTATAAATCAAAGAGTATCACTCTCCAGAAAGAGCAAGGAATTCCTTGTGAAACAAATCGTTGTACAAAAGGATAACGCAAAGGCTGAAGATCAAATTTATAGGACTCAAACTCAATCCTCCCTTATTGTTGGCTTACAAGAAGGAAGAAACCAGGTAGAGGAACAAAAAGTATGGACAAAGATAGAGGAAAATGAAGGTTTTTATCCACATGAAGGCACACCATTTGAGGTGCCTTGGGATGTCAGAGAGGCCACCAGGGCCATGAATGAGCTTCATATGGATGACTAAGTTTCTCAGAGGATGAGAAACACCTTCAGCAGGGGGTGATGATGGGTCTCATTAATAGGTATATTTTGAAGTTCATTATGATATCCTCCATCCCTAAAACTATCCTTTTATCACATTATTTCACATTTTTAGTCATAATAAGCTTAGTAAGAAGATCAAAGTTAAAGGATTTTTTCATATTGTGTGGCCTAATGCGATTGATTTGCAAGAAAAGTAATTTTTTGATGAATTTACTATGTAGGGGCTTGATGGCAGGGGGGTGCTTCCACCTCCTTAACTTGCTAACTCGGATTGTGATCAAAGAATCCTCACTCATGGCTCAAATTCACTAGTATTCGAGGGACTCCAAGTACATGTGAAGATCAAGGAAGACCAAATTCACAATTCTTGAGATCTTGGAGGTAATCACTCCTCTTTTCAAGGGAGTTGCCATCAACTACCCTTTTGTATAAATAAACCGGCTAAAAGGCTCATTAGGATTCAGATTTTTGTTGCAGCTAAGAGTATATACTGAGCCTAGTTCTTGAAATTGTTATTCTTAACTTTCATCTGATCTATGAGGCTATTATTTATGTTAGTGAGAAGCTTACCATTGATTTTGATCTGAGTTAGTTTAGAGGGTTGAAACCCTTGGGTCTGGGCCCAACCCAAAGGCTTTAGTACCTCTCCTTTTATTTCCTTGTTTTTTTTTCAAGGCATTGTAGCCCTTCTCTTGTTTCATTAGATGTTATAGCATAAAAAATTGTGATTGTAGGCTTTCCTATCACCTCTCTTATGGGAAGAGTGGTTGGAAGGATTAACAATCACAATCCAAAAATATTTGTTTATGATTTCTTGGAAATGGATGGATTTTAGTTGTGATCCTTTTGCATGCTTATCCTCAGCAACTTAGGAGTTAGCCTCATTTGTTTAGTGATTAGAGTAATGTTGTGGGATAAAATAGATTTTAGTCAATTCAACTCATCTTCTCCATGTTCATTTATTTCACTATGTTATTGATCATTTCATGCATGTCTTTGGCTAGCTGCAGGGACTATGTTGATTTGCAAAGGTGGGTATACCTTCCCACATTCAACTACACTTCTCCATCCTCCACCTAGGAACCTTGCGGTAATCCCAACCTCTGTCTCCACAATCACTCTATCTAGCAAAATAATAGGCACCATGGGCATCAACTTTGGTGCAGGATATACCTTTGAGGGGTGCTAGGCTTGGCCAAGGGGATCCCACAACCTTAATTTATTACCTTCTACCTCCATATGCCTTTCTTCACCCCTAAGATACCATTTCCATCCTCAAAAGTCTCTCAGACTCCCTCCTACAATAAAACAAGGCCTCTTATAGTAATACAACCACCCCTGTAGCACCTCCTATAGCAACCCTATAACAATGCTATTTTTAACAATTTTTGCTTCCCACTTTGATACTAGCCTAGTTAAGATTAATAATGGTCCCCAACTTGTGATTTCATGATTAAGGAAGACTCTTATACCACTCCAACCTCCTCCTTTCCTCACTGCAGCCATCATATAGAAACACAGAGTTAGAATTGGATCTTTATCCATATGCATGTTAAAAATTAGATTCCTTATTTTTAAGAAATTGTAAAGTAGAACAATGATGCATATAAATAGGTTAATGATGTGATTGAATGCGAAAATTAGAGTAGCATGATTTACTTCTGCAAGTAGATTAGCCCTTTTACACTCGTGCAATGTCAATTAGCATTTACATTTGAATGAATGACATTTCCACTTTTGTAGCTAGAATCAGTTTCAATTATGATTTCATAGAATGTTTTCATTGTATTTATTTGGAGGAATGGTCTCTAGACACATTGATAGGATCTCATGACTAAGGGTGACATGAGTAGAACCTAACCTATAGTGCGTATAGAACTGTCACCTCTAAGTTTGTATGAACCCTAGGTTGATAATTTGAGTTGAGAAGCCTTTGGGAGTTGCAACATTCTTGGTGCAATACCAGGGCTCACCAGATACCATGTATAACAATCTACATGTTCCATTAATACAAAACCATTCATGCCTGTTCAAATGTAATGACATCGATTAATAATAGAAATTACAACTAAAATCCTGTTGTTTTTATTCTAATGCATTATACAAATGCACAAGTAATTTTTCATGTCTCCAATGCATTAATAAATGCATACAAAAACCATTTCTACTTATCTTGCATAAAATAAATGCATAAAATTATAAATCATGTGGTCTTATTCATATTTCACATAATTTAAATACATACATATAATTAGAAGGCGTGTTTTTTAATCCACGTCATACATGCATTAAATAAAATGCATGAAGAATATAGATAATTCCTATTCATATGCATTAATTAAATGCATAAAAGCTTCCCTATTCATCCTTATTCCAACTACAAGACCACCTTTAACTATATAATAATAACTTACAATATGCATTTGAATGAAGAACATGCATGCAATTGTAAAACCATGACTTTTTATCTGTACCTCAAATGCAACCATATTTATATTAGCTTGCATGTGAGTAAAGAATGTGCATATAGTTACAAAACCTTGTCTATTCAAGAAATCACAATAATTAACTTATATTTTTACACACAAGAAAAATGCAATCATTTCAGGGGGATTAACATGGTTAACTTATCTTTTTACACCCAAAAAACATGCAAATTTTTTCAAGATGTTAATTCACAAGAAACATGCAAATCTTTTGAAGGAAATTAACATAATTAATCTATCTTTCCACACACAAAACCATACAATCTTTTCAAAATTCTAACACATAAAAACCATGAAAGTCTTTCCAAAAAAATAACGCAATTAATCTTTCTTTCCACACAACAAAACTTGCAATCTTTTCAAACAAAAAATAACGCAATTAATCTTTCTTTCCACACAACAAATCTTACAATCTTTTCAAAAATTTAACACATAATAACCATGAAAATATTTCCTAAGAAATTAACATAATTAATCTATCTCCTCCCCCAAAACCCTCCCCTCCCCAAAACCCTCCCATCGTTTCAAGCCAAAAATAATGACGACTTTAAATTAACTAGTCAAACTAAATGTCATTACCATGGGGAAGTAACTTTTCTTCCCCATTGTATTTCAATAACATGACATAATCATATTCATCAAAATAAATACCAAATGAAAAACATTAACAACTCACTGTGACCCTCATAAAACAGATTGACGTCGGCGGTGATAATGTTGAGAATATTGACAAACAAGCAATTGAATGCATGTCTTCCATAAGATATTCCATGTTCACATCATGGCATTCTTTGCAGAGTTGACTATACCAACGTTTCATCACCATTGTCACCCTGAAATATACCATTATTCTTTGTATATTCTTGGTATTTGTGATACTGGCTTTTGACATTCGAAGTTGTGAAGAAAATATTTTAAAAACTCCAATGTTGAAGATATACTTGGAATTTTGTGGTCAAATAGATATGCTCTGACTCCTACGCGATCTTTACTCTTCCTCACTAGACTGTATTCATGTTTTTCATTCTTTTAAGTTAAAACGAATGATGCTATTCCCCATATATTCAAAGCATAGATCCATGGTGAATAAAGAACGAAATGGTGGTTACCAAAATTCGTTTAACTCCAACTAATTTTTCATGTTAATAATATTTTCATATGAATGCCAAAAGTAATTATATAGATTCTAGGGATATTACAGTGGATGCACACTTTAGAGTGCGATAGGTGTTCACTAGTGGGCATTAATAAGATTTTGGTGGAGTGGTTTGGTCACTTGACTATGGGATTTTGGCTTGGAGATAGATGCTGTGACTTTTACTTTTTGGTGGGAGATGAAATTTGACTTATGATTAATTTTTTTTGGCCAATGTCGTGTTGTTATCGTGTGATTTTCATGTGATGGTTCATAGAATATGGAGCATAGTGTTTAGGTATTGTTTATTGAGGCGTTAATTTTTTTAGATAGTCATTTTTCATTATAATTTTCTTTTTTTTAAAGAACACGAGTGTTTGAATTCTTTTTTTACGGTTGAAATTGATTCAACGTCATTAAAAACTTCCAGAGAACCCTCAATCCTTAATCTTGACAGTTGTAACCCAAGTTTCCCACAATTTCTACTACATTTTGTCAAAATTGCACTAAAATTTCCATTGTTACACAAAATTGGGTTAGACTTGTATCATTAATTAAAATTTACTAATTAAATAGACAAAATTCTCTTAAGGCCCACATGATAGTACACAAAATATCTATGTAGGTTGTATGATTTGGCTTTCTTTTTGCACATGCAATTGTTCGTGTAGTTCAATGACTTTTTCGCTATTCTCATGCTAAGTCAAATTAATAATAATGACCTTCCATGTAATCGAATTTTATTTGTTAATATTGTCTTGACACCATGCATACATTTTCTCTATTTACACATCAATATGTATGGTAAATAAAAACATTATTAAAAAATAGAGAAATACTTTTTTTTTGCTGAACCAAGAGTTGAGCCTTCTATAATCGTTAATAATGAAAATAAATTACATAAAGTACAAGTTCCATGAGGATCGATGTGTCACGGGCAGCTCACAGTAAAACCAAGACCTTCGGAAGTAAATAAAAAAGCACTGGCGACAAGCGCCCACAAAACCTTTTACAAGCAGGTCCTAATAGAAAAGGAAACAAATTCTACAAGGAAATCAGACCCACCTATTCGCCTTACCCAAGGTGTTGATTCCCACTAGGGAACTATTACTACTCCCGCCTTGCCGCTTTAATCTAACCGTCCAATCATCACTTCGGATCCAACAGCCATGGAGGATATCACGACATCAAGCTGCACGGTGCTTAACCCACGGATCCATTGACAAGCACGATCATTCCTGACCGTCGATCCACCCTAATTGATCCAACGGTAAATAGTCATATCGCACGAGTTAAGTGGACTGAACAATAGCACGCGATGAGGGCGGTATTCGGTCCCTCCCCTTGGCCATGTGTCATTGGAAGAATGGGATCGCTCCCAAAACTTTAAAACAGCTTCCCACCTAGAACGCTTGCGAAAAACTGTAAACCACTCCACGAGCAGTAAGGTGTCAGCTGAGAGAGAACCCGCGGTATTACATCCGCCGAAATGACCCGGATTCCACTTCTTCGCACTGATGCGACCATACCTTTCCTCCCGCCAACTATCTGCAAACTCGATTCTTGCGCGCATTTTTCCTCTATAGCAACTTTCTCCAAAACTATTTGGGATGCAAATGCCGACAGCGATCTGTTGTCCGCAAGGGCCATACTTATAGATAGGCTGAAAAACAAAGGGAAGCTTAATCATCTGGAACCCTCCTCCATGGCTCTGAGTTGAACCACCCTGTTATCACTGACCAAAATTTCAAAAAAAAAAACAATTTGGACAACTTGTATGGTTTCAAAGTTGAATTCCATAGATTTGTTTATAGAAGAGAAGGATCGTAGGTCAGGCAGGTGTATTATATTGGACAAGCTTTCAAACAGGTTGGTTGTTGGAGATTTTGTGAAAAAACTTCAAGGAGATCACATGCAAGTCACCAAAGAATTTGCTTCAAATTTCACAGGATTTAATTCAAAGGTTGGAGTGCTTGAATTACCAATATATCTAAAGGTTATATCTGTAGTCACTGAAATCCCAAGAGAGACAATTTTAGAAAAAGAGAACTATGTGTTTTTGACTCACACAGCAGTTTCGTAGCGCGCTACGAAACTGCTGAAGGTGACAGTTTTGTTTTTTTAAGGATCTACCTTGAAAGCAAAAGGGATTTATTTTGAAAGGGATGTTTCTTCAGAGGTGTAATAAGATCATTTGAGAAGGTTTGAGCCCTAATCAAAAGGAAAATTCAAGA
>APFE031624607.1:154475-167858 GCA_000404065.3 Pinus taeda | reverse complement strand
CGTAGCGCGCTACGAAACTGCTGAAGGTGACAGTTTTGTTTTTTTTTAAGGATCTACCTTGAAAGCAAAAGGGATGTATTTTGAAAGGGATGTTTCTTCAGAGGTGTAATAAGATCATTTGAGAAGGTTTGAGCCCTAATCAAAAGGGAAAATTCAAGAAATGAAGACATATACACATAACAAACCTTACGCTACGAAACCCCTGAAGCAGCCTGTTTTAGCAGAAAAACTGTTCTTACTAGTTAACTTGCAGAAGCTTTCCTGAGCAGCTGAGAACGAAATTTTGCAAACTGAAAGAGGTTTTTATTCCTAACATGCTGCACTACAAAAACCTCTTTCCGTTTCTTCAAATACATCATGAGCTGAGAGAAACGAAGGGCCAAAGTTGCGCTACGCAACTGCTGTAGGTGCTGTTTTATGAAGAAAATGAGCAGTTTAGTGGTGACGTCAGCAGATTTTTGAAGGAAACGCCTAAGGAACATCAAGGAACCAGATGAGGCTATCAGAGCCATTCAAACATTGACAAGTGGCCATCCTTTATAAAGGTAAAAGATTTTGTCTTAAGCTAAAACTTTAATAAAGGTACTTTATTACCTATAGTTATGGTTTGGCTGAAGATGCATACGTAGAGGTTGGCTTGTACACTTGTCCATTCAACAAAGAGTCCAACATACCTGGAGAGATGGTGATGCTAATCATGTTTTGAAGCATTAAACAGCTGGGAACACATGTCTAAACTTTTGAAGGATTTTAGGATGAAGTGGCCAATAAATTGAACAAGAAGACACGGGGATGACAACAGCAGCTCCAATGAAGAATTTAAAGGAAAGGATAAGCGTTCCAAGCACAAACATAAAAATAAAAAGCCAGAAGACTACCATAGTCATAAACAAGGTTTCAGATTCAGAGTCAGAGACATCGGCCGACCCAATTATTGAACTGTTTGATACCAGCTGGCATATGAAACCGTCTATGATCTCCCTAAAAGCTGGGCTATCTGCCAAGAAGAAATCAAGAAAGTAGAACAGTCTTAACAGCTTTGTCTAGAATTAGAATCTCATTTTCTTCAGAGAACTCATAATTCTGTATATATTTACTAAGTTGTGGATTTTTAAAGGGACCTTTGCAGAAAATATCTGCATGCTAGTACAGGTGATTTTGAAAATGACTCTGATAGAGCTCAGAATTCAATGTCAGGCAGAGCCACGGGATACATGAAACTTTCAAAGCTAGTTTGGCTTGTGTTGAATTGAAATATGCAGAGTCAAAAATAATTTGGCTTGGAATCAGAACAGGTAACCTTTTTCCAGCAAGGTACACTCCCTTGTATATCTAAGGAAGGGCGGATTATTATGGAAACTACACAATTCAGTTTACAGACAATTTTGCATATACTGATCCAATTGATGGAAGTGTAGCGTTAAAACAAGGAATTCGTTTTGTTTTAAGGATGGATCTAGGATTATATTTCGCTCATCAGACACAGGTTCAGCTGGCGGGACAATTAGACTTTATGTGGAACAATATGAGCCAGATGTTTCTAAACATGAAGTGAATGCACAAACAGCAATTGAAACCTTTAATTGATGTTGCTTTGTCAATATCAAAGCTTAAGGAGCTGCTTGCAGAGGGTGATTAATTATAAAAGATCTCGGGACAAAAGGCAAACTGTTTTAAATAAAACAGCAGTTTCGTAGCGCGCTACGAAACTGCTGTAGATGATGTTTTTAAAAATAACGCAGACAGACAGTTGAGTTCATGAGCGGGAGTTTTTTGAAATGGCACACCTGTCCATCACCACAACCTACAGCATATCCAACACGTGGCAATGTTCCATTCTGTGGGGTATTAAAGAACTCGGTCATGTTGCTTAGTTTTCGAAGGATGGTAGAAGACAGAGGACCGTGGATATAGGGTGATCATTTTTATCAATTAATAAGCTGTCTATACAGCTAGCATCCGAGACCAGCTTGCTCGGTGAATGTTCCCTTAACATATCTTAACCATAACAGAAATCATACAGCTGTCCAGCATCCAAGAAGAATCATATTACGAGGAGAAAGGAATTAGTGTTTTAGTTTGATTAGGACTTTATGTAATCATAGCTCAATACTTTTGTAATTAATGAGTTGGTTTAGAAATAGATAAGGTTTATTAATGATAGATCATCAAGTTCTCCCTTCATGCTTGTTGAGGAGACTCAAGATAGCTGAGATTTATTTCTTATATATAGGAAGAACTTGGATGTATCAAGGGTTGGATACAGATGCAAAGGACAGAGTTTTATTGGTTTATGTATAAAGCTTTTGACAGTAATAGATAGACTGTTTTATTCTTCCCAAGATTCATTATGTGTTAAAATGCTCAAGATGTTGCTGGTTCGGTTTTACTAAATATAAGTTTGGCAGCTAATGAGTATGCAATCACTCTGAATTCATCATTGATGCTCAGACTTCCTGTGCATACTTGTAAGTTGAGGTTCTTGTCCTTCATGTTTTACAGCTCCTTAGGTACACAATCACTCTGAATTCACCTAGTGCTCAGACTTCCTGTGTGTACTTATCAGTTGATGGTTATTTGATGATGTCTTGAATGTTTAAACATTACATGCCTTGGCTTCTATGAATGAACAGTTAATTGTTTACCAAAAGATGTTCGACTCCATGAGCCCAATGGAAGAAATGTTTTGTTGTTTGTCCAACCAGCTTGTTTATTAAATCTTCATTTCAAGAGTTAGCCCTCTTTGTGTCTAAAGATAAATCTACAGTTTGTTTTGAGAGAGCCCTCTCAGGTTAGGGAGGCTAATCCCTAGCTAAAAGCCTGGTTTGAAACAGTTGCATGAGATCATCTTAAATAGCAGCCCTTAGTGCGGTTTGTGACAACACTTCCCATGGAGCTTTATAATATAGCTCAATGCAGTATTTACAGTGAAAAAAAATTATAAACCATGACCAACATAACAAACATGACAATCATACTGCTTATTGGAACTTTATAACACAACTCATTGCGACATCTACAAAAACATTCATATCTATACATATACATATACCAAAAAATCATTTTCTTGAACCAACAGATAATGAAGGATATAAAGCATGCATATGATCAATCGTCTCCCATGTAGCTTCATCGGGCCCAAATTGCTTCCCCTGCACTTTAACTTGTTTTATTGCTCAGTTTCGGAGCATGACTTATTTTCGTTGTAATATGCATTATGGTTCTGGCTGGAATTATCCCTCTGGTTCCACTTGCAATACAAACCAGTAAATCACATGATCAACATCCTTGACATACTTCTTAAGCAAAGAAACATGGAAAACATCATGGAATTTCATTGTCGGAAGCAATGCAAGTCTATAAGCCAATTGTCTAATTCTCTCAATGATCTCGAAAGGCCCATAATACCGAGGTGTCATCTTGGCATATGATCCAATCCTCAAGCAACTCATCTTGTGCTATATGCACAAGTACACATGCTCCCCAACCTGAAACTCCTTGAATACCCTATGTTGATATGCATAACTCGTCTGCCTGTCATGTGCTACCTTCAAATTCTTATTAATAACCTGCATTTCTTTTTCCATCACTACCAATATATCTGGTCCAATCAACACCTTGTTCACTGGAGTACTCCTATTGATAGGAGTATTAAAACTCCACCCATAAGAGCCTCAAATGGACTCATCCTCAAGGACTCATCATACCCATTATTATAAGCAAAATGTACCAGTGGAAGATACTCTTCCCACTTTCATTTTTGATGCATGACATACATCTTCAACATGTCCTCAAGAATCTTGTTCACCCGCTTCCTGTCCATCTATCTGTGGATGATAAGTTGTACTGAAGTCTAACACTATCCCCAAGCCCGCAAACAACTCTTTCCAAAACCTAGAAGTGAACTTGGCATCTCTATTTGATATGATCTTTGTGGGAACACCATGTAACCTTACTATCTCCCTGATGAAAATTTGAGCTACCTCACTAGCTAAATTCGTAGACTTAACTGCAATGAAGTGAGATACCTTACTTAAACTGTCAACCGCAACCATGATGGAATCATGTTGCTTCGATGTCCTCGACAAACCTGTAATGAATTCCATGGAAATTCCATCCCATTTCAAATCTGGAACCATAATCAGCCACAATAAACCACCTGGATGATTACACTCTACATTTACCTGTTGACGACCCAAACATCTTGCAACAAACTCGACCACCTCTTTCTTTAAGTTAGGCCAATGATATAGCTTCTTCATAATTGTTAAAATTTTCTGATATCTCGGACGACCTAAATCTGACTTGACATGAAATTCTCTCAAGATAAGCTTCTTGAGCTCATTGTTGTCTAATACATAAAACTTATTCCTGAATCTGACCAAGCCATCTATTGTGAGGTGATACTCCTCATCCCTGACACATTCACCCTTCTACTATAACTTGTGCTTCAACTACTGATACATGTCATCATGTTTCCCTACGTGCAAGATCTGCTCCTGCGAATCTGTCCCATAAGAACTCACTATTGCAATATGATTCACCCGCAATCTTCTACTAAGAGCATCTGCAACCTTGTTCTCCTTGCCCTTAATATACTTGGTCTCAAAGTCAAACTCACTAAGAGTAGCCAACCATCTATCTTGTATGGAATTCAGATTAGGCTGGTCAAACAAATACCTTAGCCCACTGTGACCACTCATCAAGACAAACCTCCTACCAAGAAAATAATGTCTCCACATCTTCAACGCATGAATGATAGGTGCCAACTCAAAATCATGAGTCTCTTAGTTCTGCTCATGTTCATTCAACTTCCTTAACTCATAGCATACCACCTGTACTTCCTACATTAGGACTCCACCAACTCCTCTCTTGCAAGCATTTGTACTTACCACAAACTCTTTTTTAGGATCTTTAATCTTGAAGGCCAGAGCATTTGTAAGCAATTGCTTCGATTCCTCAAAACTAGTTGCACACTCCTTTGTCAATTCAAACTTCCTCCCTTTTCACTACAAAGATGTAATAGGATAGGCAATCTATGAGAAGTTTTTGATGGACCTCCTGTAGTAACCTGCTAATCCCATGAATGATCTGACCTCATCCACATTTCTAGGAGTTACCCACTCCATGACAACTATGATCTTTTCTGGGTCCACTGTTGTACCTTTCTTGAAAACATCATGTCCCAAGTATTGAACTTATGTCTGAAAGAAACTACACTTATAAAGCTTTCCATACAACTAATGCTCTCTCAACAATTTTAACACTATTGCGAGGTGTTCTGCATGCTCTTCCTCATTCTAGGAATATATCAATATGTCATCAATGAATATTATCACAAACTTGTCTAGATAAGTACACAACACACTATAAGTTAAACACAAAAAGTAACTGGAGCATTAGTAAGACCAAATTGGACTACTACAAACTCATAATTCCCATACCTGGTACAAAATGTGGTTTTGTATATGTCCTCTTCTTTGATGTGTACCTAATTATTTCTTGATCTCAAGTCAATCTTTGAGAACATTGTTTCTCCCTTTAGCTGATCAAACAAATCATCAATCTGCGGTAAAGGATACTTGTTCTTGATCGTCACCTTGTTCATCTTCATGTAATCAATGCACAACTTGATATTACCATCCTTATTTTTCACAAACAACACTGGTGCACCCCAAGGCGATACACTTGGCCTTATGTATCCTTTATCAAGCATTTCCTTAAGCTACAATTTCAATTCCACCAACTCTAGAGTGCTCATCCTGTATGGTGCCTTCAATGTTGGTGTTGCTCCCTACATCAACTCAATAGAAAAGTCCACTTCCCTATGAGGAGGAAACTCTGAAATCTCTACAAGAAACACATCCTGAAAGTACTACAAAACCGGATACCTCTTTAGAACTTTGTCACCCTCAACATCCTTTCCTTTGTCACTAGAAATATGAACTACAAACAATACACATCTTTTCTTTCTACTGCACTTTTCCTTAATAGCTGTAACCATTATCATTTATGTAGGATTCTTCTTTCCGTGTAAGATTCTCCTATCTCAATCATCATCTAATAAATTAATAGCCTTACCATATTAGTCCACTTAGTCTTGTGAAGGTACAACCAATCCATGCCCAAAATCACGTTGTATGATCCCGATGGATGCACATTCATATGTGTTGATATAGGCATACCATTCAACTCAAATGCACAAGATCTCACCCAATGATGAACTCTATTCCTGGTCCTTGTAGCCATTGCAACTACATCAACTAAGATTCGACATGCACTTCTCTATTCAAGCCACACTTATCCACCATGTCAGGACTAACATAAATATAATTACTTCCAGGATCAATCAAAATAGAAACAACTTGATCACAAAGCTTACCTTCCATCTCGATAATAGATGTTTGATGACCAACCTGCCTATTATTCAATGTTGCATAAATTTGATGAATGCTTTGTTCAACATCCCCAACTATATGTTCCTCTTGAGCACTATGAACTTGAGGTTTGTCGCCCTGATGTTGTGGACAATATCTACTGTCATGATCCTTGCCACAAATCCAACATTGTAAGGGCTTCCTACCATCACCCTTGTTCTTCTCCTCCGACTAAAATCCCTGTCCTCTGTCAACTACATTGAACTTCTTGTACAATGTTGCATTCTCCTTGTTACCAGCATCTTGAGGTCCTCCTCACTTCTTATGCCACTTTCCTTTGGTCTTTTCATTACATTTCCAACCCTCTTAGGCTTCAAGTTACACTTAGACTACTCATAACAATGCTTCAACTTCACAATTACTTCATCCAATGTCTAAGGCTCATCATCCTCAATATGATCCTTAAATTCTAATGGAAATCCACTAACGAATATTTGAACTTTGTCTTCTCATCCTTAAGATATGATACATACCTCAACAAATCCAAAAAATTAGTCATATACTCTTCATTTGTCATAGATACCATCTTCAACTCGTAGAACTCTTTAGCATTATTGTCATAGTATCTCTCTGACAATTACTTATTCCTGAAGAGTCTCTTAAGCTCATGCCAACTCAAATCCTCTATCCTGATGCCTCTGACATGCTTCACATATTCCCACCACATGTTTGCTTTTCCCTTGAGACTGAAAATGGCTATCCTGGCTTTCATATTTTTTGTATAATCCTGTGTCCTGAAGAACTTCTTCATCCCAAGTAGCCATGTTTATGCATCTTTCAGTTTCTTCAACTCTCCATCAAAGGTAGGAGGCTTGGATTTCTTGAACTCATATGGAAAGTATTGCTTCTCACTCTTCCTGTAAGGATGATAATGGTGATTTCCATGTTGTCTCTCTGATCCATAATTATAATAGAATTCATAATCACTACCTCTCCTGATAGGTGTATCCATCCATTTGCCACCTCTGATTGTGTCATCCTTGTCAGACCTATGTCCTCCATGATACCTACTACCATATACCCCATTTGTCCTTTCCTCTTATCCATAATTGATCTGTGGTTGTCCTTGTCTTTGTAACTTTAATAAGCTCTGAAGGATCACTACATTGACCTCTTCTTGTTTTTCCTTTGCCCTGTAAATCCTTTCCTATGACTAAATTATCATGTCACTATCTGCCTTACAAATTATGATCTCTACTTTTAAACTTCTCAAGGTATATTCTATGTCAAGAGAGTACTCAAATCTTTGTTGCTCATATGATCTATAAGGAGAGACATGAATTGTAGTCCATCATTCTGCTTGTCATTTATAATCTTCTTCCTACAAACATACCATGCCAGATAAACCAAATATAAACATGATCAAACATACCTTAGTGAAGTTCAGGGGACGTTATCTTGTTTGCACAAATTAGTTCAAATTAGCAATATATATATATAGCATTAACATATCAATCATCTCAAAATCAACATCATGACGACACAAGACCACAACAATAACCATCACAATGCATGCATAGCAAACACATCGACAACTAAGATGCATGCATAACAATCACACCTAGCCCATCCAGTCCAACTGTTTGAACCTGGAAGCTTTGATACCACCTTGTAACCACCTCACCCGATATTTACCCACTTTAACATGCTCACCAGGGTAAACACGAGATGAGGTTTATTATGTGTTATACACAAAATTCACCACCCCTCCTAATCTTCCCAAGATAATAACGATAAAGTTGAATAAAAAAACCTTTAAATATTTGTTTAATAGGGAAGGGTGATATCTAGTTCATAGATTTGATAGTTATCTGACGTATTTTTAAATAAATCATGCATAATAGCTCATTGGTTTGAAATGCGCCCAGATTTTAATCCTTTCACCACCCCTGATGAACGTAAGCTTCTGTCAAATTCTCGTCCTTTAAGTCGTTCAATGCGGGATCAATGCGTTGATTTACTCTATCACATATAAACATGTGTGGTTGTTAAACGTCTCCTATTCACCCGATGGATCACAACTGTTCAATCAAAATTGATCTGATGGTTGTTAATTCATATTGGGCACAAACATGCAAGGGGTATAATGCCTCTCTCGAATCCGATGCAATCTCAATCACCCAACTCATTTATCATCAAGGGTCATCAGGTCCTTACTTGCACGATGTTTAATCACCCTGTCTCGCCCGATGGATGGGACCCTTTTTTAGTCATCGAGCTTGCCAATCACCACGCAACAATTGTCATATTACATTAATTAATTCTCTTAGCTAATTAAAATGTAATGATGCCAAATTTCTATTATTCATTCATTTTTTTACCTCTTTCTCTTGCATGTCACTTGGGAGCATGTCAAGAGTGAAAGTTAGCTTATGTGAAGACTTGGGGCTGAGACAATGTCGTCATGAATTCGATAAGTCCTTCTCTGCCTGATTTGCCTTTCATTTGACCAATAAGCTGGTTTTCTAAATGTGTCGAAGTTATCGACTAGGAACGCTCTAGTTAATGAATTAATTGGTGTCAGGGATATTAAGACATGTCTGACAGACATCCTTACGCTTAAAATAACTATAGCCTCCTCTTTTGAGTGTCTCAAATGAAGACTTGTTTCTGGTAAAGTCTGGGGTTGTATATGCCACACTAACCCCAATTCATTTTGACCCAGACTCTATCTTGCTACTCACCGAGCGCTTCAAACCCGAACAACAGACTATCTATTCTCCTTCAATCCACAAGGTTTTCCTGAGATTGAATGAAGAAGTATGCTCCAAAATGCTTGGCATCTCGACCCAAGGAATTTATATAACTAGCAAAGGGACACACCAAGAATTTATTACCTGGGCTAAAGATGATAAAGTGGAATTTTTCAAAGGCTTGCTTCAAACCCCTGACCCAAAGATGTAATTTCAATTCCCTGTACTAGCCAATTCATTAAAGCCCTTTTACCATACTTTGACTTCTCTTTTTTCTATCATTTTCAGGTTGGCAAATGATTTGAAAATGGATGAATCTATCTTTTTGGCCATTCAACTTGTCATTCTGAAGCCAGACCGTAGGTAATTAATTTTCCTAAATTTTTAGTTCGAACCATCATAGTCGACCTCTTTACTGCCATCCCATTCAGCTCATGTCATCATTATACATATCTGATTCATTTGATCATGTTCCATTATCCTTCCTACTTCCTGTCTACTAAGATTCTCCTAAGTATCACTTATGTGAAGGATAAAGAAAAGGAAATTTATAGATGGATATATGTAATATATCCATAACACCCCCCTAACTCATATGCTCAGTACATATAGTGTTTTTCATATTATTTGAAGGTTAAACTTACCAAAGAGACCATGGACAAAATTTCAGAAGAAAAAAGAAGAATACTCAGACATACTTAAGAACAAAGTATAGGAAGTTGGTTCCTGTACCCTGACTTCACTTTAATTCATCTATACGGTTTTGAAAAACAACCTTTTAAATTACCAAAGTATGTTGCACCCTTATTGTTTGCTTTTGAAGTGCTCACACAGAAAATTGTTGTAAATGAATTACATTTCATTTTTAAGAAAAAGGCAACACTTTTCAGTTACCATTATTCTAGTACGCCTTTAATTGCTAAAATTAAAAATTCTATGCATGCCCTGGAAAGGGAAATTCTATTGTTTGGATTGTTGGAGGATGACAACTAGCAAAATGATCCCTTGTGAGGTATCTCGGGATTGAAGAAACAAGTAGGGCTCTCATCTTATGTGCATGAAACTAAGATCCAAACAGAAAAGCTAGAAAATATTTTATTTCCTATGGATAACATTGCACAAGTGGTGATAAATACACCTATAAGAAATGAAGAAATAAATCGCCATGCTTCAAGGTCCACTAAAATGCAAATGCAGGAACAAGTATTGAGTAGTCAATGCTTATTCCACTAGCCTCTGCAACAACAAAGTCATAAGTTTGAGTTCCGACAAAAGAATCTTGATGGGTGAAAGAGAAATAAGATGATGTTGATGCTGAGCTATTGGAGCGAGAAATAGAAAAACTAAGGAAATGCAACAAGTTATCGATGACACCAGGCCAACGGATTATGGAGCACAGGACCTGGACATCAAGCATAGTTTCATTGAGGGAAAATCAATGTTGACAACTCGTACAAAATTAGTTCTAATATTTGAGCAATCTCAATTGATAGAAGCAACAACACTCAAGGACATGGTTCCCATAGTTGGACCCCGATTTATTTCTACTACTGATTTTGAAACAAAGACTCTGAACATCACTGTAGTTTAGCTAGAGATAGGAGAAAATTAGTAGATGCTAGGATCTCAAACCTCTTCTTTAGTCATCAATTTGGGAAAAGTGTTAGATATGGATGTAATTAAATTACTTAGATAAGCAGGAGAAATCATCGCCAGAAGATTGGTTGATTCAACAACAGGGAATAGAACAATGCAGGTGGTGTTTGAAAAAAAATTGATGAGTTGCACATAGCGTGGGTAGATATAAGAACTAGAGAAAATAAAATTAAAGAATTGGAAGATACTATGATTCGACAGCTTGGTCAACCTAAAGAAGTTAGGCCAGTTAAGAAGTTATTGGAATAAAAGGAGAAGGAAATCAAAGGCTTGCAGACCATTATGAAGATACTGAATCATGACCCGCATATCTTAATCCAAGATTTTAAAAGGAAAGAAGAGGTCGAGACTCATCTCCAAGAGAAGAAAACATCCCTACGCCTTAAAAAGGAAGAATTTAAGGAAGCACTAAGAAAAATGGAGGTTTTGAAAGAATAATTCCACGTAAGAGAGGAACACCATCTCAAACTTATCACGGATTATAAGGCTACAATTAATCAAGCCCTCAACACGTCCCAAGGATCTAAAGCTGAGGACTCAAAGCTTCTGCACATCAAAATAAATCAACTAGAACAAGAGCTAGAAGAGGCTAGAATGGAAAAAACAAGAGCACAACATAAAGGTGAAAATTTAGTACACCAAAAGAATGATGTAATTGAACATATTCAGAGGATGCTTCAGCAAAAACAAGGTGAGGTTAAAACCATGCAAGAGAAAGTTAGAGCTACCATCAGAGGAAGATAGGTTCTAATACAAGTCAAACAAAAAATTTGGAGGGATATTAAACAAAGAATATCCACAGTACGAGCTTATGTGGAAATCCTTTCTGACTGTGAGAAGGCCATCATTAAAAGTGCCAATTCGAAAGAAAAAATCACCGCTATAGTACTAGAGGAAAGATTAAAGGACATCGATTCACTTATCGATTTCATCAATACAGTAGAAAACAAAACATTAGTAGGACTGAATTCACCTCCAAGAGATCAATGTGTTTTCTCCCTTTATATAATGAAGGAAAAGAGTAATGCAATGCAGCTTATGTGGGAGGAGTTTGACAAGGCTACTGAAGAAATTGATGATTTTAGAGTCGATTGGAATTGTCTTGTTAGATTCAGTGTACTATCCTTGTAGGGAAAGGAAAATTGGTTAATATACCATGAAGAATTTTGTGATAAGTTGAAGAGTACAGAGTAAGACCTTGATTTCTTAGTTATACAGGGAGAAGAATCAGTCTCACCATCTATGGTGGTAAACGCTCGTTGTAGAGATTTTACCATCCCAAATGGAATTAATAACTTGATACAAAATCTTCTGACAACACGATACCAAATTAGGGCTCGTTTAGTCATAGTCATAACTAAGTACAAGAACATGCCTTGGCCATCAACTACACAATGTGACCAAATCGATAAGGTAAGGAAACATTTGAAACAAAGTCATACTCTGGAGCAAATATCTTCAACTACCCAGGAAATTCAACATGTTCAATCGATGCAATCGGTAACAGATCAACCGGAACACTAGAGTGAGATACTTTTGATCACAACTCAAACACTCGTGATTAAGTAACATGGGACCCATAATATTTCTCTTGCGGGCACGCCAAAGAAAGTTAAATTTTTGAAGTCAAAAAGGCGACCGTAATGTTTAAGTGGTTTATTTGAAAATTAAGTTATTTAATTTCAATCCAAACATTTGTTTAAGTCCAAGACAATTATTTGTTAGGTTATTATTTAAAGCCTTGTTTCCCGTAATGGGGGGATAGTTTTTGATAAAAGATAAAGTTTAGGTTCTCATAGAGCTAATTGTAAATGTTACACATACTTTTATCGGGTGAATGAAATTACTTTGCATTTTTATAAACTTGTTTGTGTGTGTATATGTGTTTGTATATGACAGTTGAAGCGTTGAATACAAAACTTGTTTCCTGTTCAGTATTTCTTTGCAATTAATTATTTTCATGTTCTGATATTCATATTATCAATTTGAATAATTGAATAATGAGTATTCGATTGAAGATAGTCTTAGAAGCTTGCCTCTAAAACTAATGACAAACTTCGCTTAACTTATCCTCAATTTTTGCGTTATTTATATCTTTTATAATTCATTTGTCTTTGGGATATTAGTTAGACTTTGAAATCTGTACATTTTCTCATTTGTCTTCGTGTTTTTAGAATCTTAATATTTAACCTTAGATTCATCTATCATAAGAGAGTTGAATTGAGAGATAAAGAATAATTGTACATGTTGCAATATTCTTACATTATTACTGAGTGTGCTTATTATCTCATGTATCTATATTTATTGTGTCTATTCTAATACTTGTTTTTATTCTTTATTATTTTCTTTTTATTTCAAGTGTTTTGGATTTATCATACATGCATGAGTGGTATCATTCATTGATTGTTAACAATTAATATTCCTTTTGTTAATACCTCAATATTACTACAACACTTTGATTTATTATTATTTGACCTCACTATATTCGCTTTTTGAAAATCACATAAGTATTATCACGGGTACCCTGTTATGAAACCAGCTCAAGAAAAGATAGAAAAGATAGATCAATGCCTTATAATTCAGCCTCTTCGAGGGGG